>PVIH01013440.1:0-58440 GCA_004025045.1 Sigmodon hispidus
ATAGGCCAGTAGCCACAAGGATGGATGCTCCCGTTACACAGAGAAGTGGTGGATGACTGTCCAGGTAGTTAACTGTCGTTGTCTTCTCCTATATTCTGGAAGTTACTTCATGCTTCCAACTTTAGGTATATATTTTCCTTCTCAGGTCTTGACGGTGTTGAAGATTAGATAGTTGAGGTTGTTATTACTTCACATTCCAACAAAGACACTCAAGTCTTAGAACTCTATTATTTAGGATTAACAGCCTTAAAGCAATCCCTGTACATTTTTTTTTGTATCAACATTTTAGATATTAAATTGCACTTTGTAGTTGTTTGGTAGCAGTAGTTTGACCTCACTTATGTTAGTTCCTTCCTCTTTCCCACACACTGTCTTATGGTAATCCCTGTAGTATGTAGTTTTATACCTAGTTTAGAACCTTCCTATTTAGACAAAATGGGGAGATGTAGCAGGAAATCATGGATTGTACAGGTGTGGGAGGGGCTTGGTTTGTGGAGATGAGACGGAAGCGGAGCGCGGAGAGGGAGGCGGGTCTTCCGGTCCCTTGGTGCGGCGACGCGGCGGGTCCGTACGGGTCGGTACGGCGGCGGCTGGGCTCGTTGCTAAAACTTCCTTTTGTAAGGAATTCTAACAAAAGAAACCTTATTTAATGCATACCTCTTGGTGGCGGGTTTGTACCGTGATAGGATATGATATAGGAATGATTAGAAAAGAGATGGATTTTGGTTAATTGATACAAACTTAAGGTCAATTCTGTTATGCTGTATGTATTTTTCTACTCTTGATTAAGGTATGATGCTGAAGTAACTCATTTATAATTGTATTGTGTAATTGAGAAATGCAGATTAATAGTCTACAATAACCAAACTTATAGTCATGTTAGTTAGGTTTTTGTAGGTATACAAAGATATATTTCAATTAGATAGGTAGTCTTCAAACACTTCAAAGACATGCAGAATATGGCATTTAAAATATTTTAAGAACTTAGACTTTTCTAGACAGTGAGACAGGTCTGCTCCTGGCAACATCAATGTATTTCAGGAAAATGATGGACACTGAAGAAACTTTATGTGGAATTTATTTTGTGGAAACAGTTAGTCACTGGACAAGAAACTTCTGGTATTGACTGCTTGATAGTATGCTGTATAAACTGGACATGCAGATTCCATAGGAAAGTGACCTCTGAACTTTGGCAGAACAAGCTGAGATGGTCCTTCAGGTTCCTGCTTTGCAGAAAAAATTGCTAGGCATCCTTCTGGACACAAGTAGAAGCTACTGATGGACTGTGCCAGATTTCCTGCATCACTGAAAGGTATGTCAGAGACTTTGGGCCTATAGGCTGAAGATGATACCCCAACATTAGAAAGGAACTTTGGATGACTGTCCAGGCAGACAGGTGACATCTCTGTCGTTTTATAGACTTTGGAAGTTGCTTGCACTTCCTGCTTATTTGGGTAATATTATATCCTTCTGTGGTCTTTGATGTAGTTGAAGTTTTAAGAACTATAGGTATAGTTTTGCTTAGTTATTTTAAAAGGTATATTAGATATGAAACTTTAGACTCACAAGGATAAGGTAGATAATGGAATATTTTCTTTAAGTTTGTTAATTACAAATAGACTAGATATTGTAACTGTAATTTTTGCTTGATAGCTGTTCTGTTGTATGTAACTTTGCTATATGGAAATTGAAACCTTCCTTTTTGATTAGACAGAAAAGAGGAAGTGTGGTGGAAATATTCTCTGTATGTTATAAATAAGGTAACTGGTTTGGCCTATGTGGGCACCATAGAAGTGGGTGGAAGATCAGAGGAGAGATAGGTAGAAGGAAGGCGGAGTTAGTCAATCTCCATCCAATCCCCGGAGGAAGAAACATGTGAGGAATCCAGGTGAGCCACGGGTCGGACCATGTGGCAGACAGAATACTAGAAATAGGTTGAATTAAGATGAAAGAGCTAGCTAGTAATGTGCTTGAGACATAGGCCAAACAATATGAAATTAATATCAGCGTCTGATTCATTTCTTTGGGGGAAAAAAGCTGCTGTGGGCCAGGTCCAAAGCTGTGGCCCAAATGGGTCCTCAAAATCTTCTACAGCAAGCCAGTATATAGGGACTATTGTTACCATAATTTTATTTCTAACTCTCTCTGCACTTATCCTTCATCTTTTGAAACCTTTCTTCATATGCAATTCTCTCCAAATACTTTAAATTTTCTATGTTGATGTAAATAATGTTTAAGTTTTCCACAGTAAACAACAAATTCTTCTAACAGCAATCTCTAAAGTGTCCAGAAAGAAGATGGGGCCCTACCACAACAATTCTACCTGATTCATTATGATATATTTAAGCTGATGTACACCACTCAATGGCTGGTTCTGAACTACAGATTATTCAGAACAGTTGCAAGATGGCTTATTATGATTATTCATCATATTTCACCTCTAATCAGAACTTCAGACAGCCTTACCAAGTACTCTGAGACTGGCTACATATGTTACAGTCAGACTTGTGACTTAATCACTGTCTTCGTTTTTTATAGGACCCCACAGAGATACCATCACCCACAAATAGCAGGAAGCAATTCTAAAAAATACTATACCCCCTCTCCCAATAAGTTTTATCTTCTAAGAGTTATGGATAATTATCATTCTGTTAGGGTGGTTAGAAGTTATATCTGGGTTGAGGGCAAAGAACTGCCTTGACTGCTGACAGTAAGCACACGATTTTATCCAGCTGAGCAAAACAAAATGTAAGACTGCTAAAACCTGTCAAGACAGGATAAGGTCGGTTCTTAAAATACCCTGCTTCTGAAAAGAGCTGTCAGATACCCTAGGCCTGCAGTTAAAAAATTAGACACTCCAACATTTCAGAAAAGCTGTGGGTGAGTATCCAGGCAGCTGGCTGTTGCTGTCTTCTCTTACCAAATTTTGGAAGTTACTTGCTTGTACTTCCAGCTTACTCAGGTAATATATTTTCCTTCTTAGCTCTTTGATGGGGTTGAAGACTAGATAGTTAAAGTTAGATCATCTCATATCTTAGCTAAGAGCACTTAGGTCCTAGATTCATATTATTTAAATAGATAGCTTTAGAGCAATCTCTGTATAGTACCATGCAACAATATTCTGAACATTTAATATATGCTTCATGTTTGCTGTTTGTTAGTTGTAGTTTGACCTTGTTTATATTATTTGCCTTTTCCTTGCCCTGTACATTACCTTATAATTGTTTCTATTGTATATAGTTTTATATTTAGATTTAGAACTTTCTTATTTAGAAAAAAGGGGGAAATATAGTGGGAAGCAGGCAATATCACCTTGATCTAGAGGCATGGCCTTGAGGCCCCAGTGCACAGGGTGTGACCAGGCCAGTTAAAGACCACGTACATGCCAGCTCTCTTTCTGTTTGCTCCCTCATGAATTTGGAGAAAGGACTATTTCAGCTTTCCAGGAATATCCAATTAGTCAATCTCTTGTATCAGTGAGTGTTTTATATAAACCCCTTAATAAATAGTAACCTTTTAATCAGCTGACGATTGTTACTTACTATACTGTCTGCTTTTCAAAGGTCCTGAGTTCAATTCCCAGCCACCACATGACTCACAATCATCTATAATGGGATCTGGTGCCCTCTTCTGGCATAAAGTCATATATTCAGATACAGTACTCATATATAAAATGAATAAATCTTTTAAAAAATCCAGTAACTCAGAGTTTTATTTAAAATTAGTGTGTGTGATGTGTGTGTGTGTCTGTGTGTGTATGACACGTGTCTGGTGTGTGTATGTGTGTGAGAATACACATGTGTGCCACAGTACATATATGGAGGTCAGAGGACAACCCTCAGGCATCAGCTGTTGTGTGGGTTTGGAGGATCAGACTCAGGTCACCAGGTTTCAAATGCAGGTGCTTCTACCCACTGGGCTGTCTCACCAACCCCCAGTGAATTTAACTGGGGCTATGTACAAGAGCATGTGTGAGAGGGTTACCTACAGGAACACAGGTAACTTACACAGCAGGAGAGAAGTCTCCTGGGGGGGGGGTGGAGTGCCATGAGCTAGGTTTCTTGTGCCTCTCCCCTCCCCCACATTGGAATGTTAGTGGGGCCCACCTTGTTGGAGTCTTATGGACCAATCACAGTTGCTCTGATTTCAAGGCAGCAATGGCAGTAGTACCCTTCCCAGAGGACAACATTCTACATAGCACCTCTGGAGCTGATGGGACATTCCGTTTCCCCTGTCAATCAGAGCATCTAAGATGCCAGTGCTGCCAAGCACTGGAGAGTGTAAGCCTGAAAGCCATGCTTGGGGTCCCCCAACTCCTGAGCTGAATAATTCTGAGCCACCAGAAGCAGTAACAGATAAACACAGACCAGCTCATGTGCCTGGAGCTTTCTGAGACAGATGTTTTGGGGGGTAATATATAATAAGATAAACTCTCAAATGCACATTGACAGCCCACACTGGAGTGCCCAGGTCTCAGACATACATCTAAGAGATGGGCCATGTGTAGTGAGACACTCCTTGGACATGCAAGTGAGGGCTAACTCTAATTATCAGACTTTAGTTTTATTAATAATGCTTTCTCAACAAAGGCCGGAACCACACACACTCCTCTGTTCTGTCTAAAAACAAAAACATTTGTTTTTGTAAGAAAGGGTCTCATTTAAAGGTGGCTGCAAGCTCAGTTTGTAGCTGAGGCTAGCACTGAATGCCTAGTCTTCCTGCTTCAAACTCTCAAATGCTGAAAATTATAGGCACATACCATAATATTTATCTTAAGGGGAGAACTGTGGGTCCCATTAAGGGTTCCTTTATGGTTTATGTATATGATGCCATGCCTGGTTTACAGAGAGACAAAGGACGATGAAGCCGGAGAAGAGATCGGCATAGGGATGTGCTGCGGCGATCCAGCGCTTAGGGCTCTCTCACCTTGGTGGTTTTAAAGTAAACAGAGGAAGATCCTTTTGTGGCTCCCAGGAGATCCACTGGTCTCTTCTGAGCTTCCTCGTTTCTGAGAACATTCCAGATAAGGGCCATGGTGTTCACAATTCGAGGCAGCTCTTCCAAAATGGCATTCTTGGCATTCCTCAGGTTGATGGGATCACTGATGGCAGCAGTCTGGAAGTTCAGAGAGGAAAATGAGGCTGACTGCACCAACCAAGCCCCCTCTCACCTGGGGAGGGTGCTGCAGCTGGGGTTAGGGTGACCCACCACCCACGTGGCAGCCTGGAAGTGACAACTGTTCCTATATATGACAAGCTCTCTGCTTGAGGGGGGGGAGGGAGAGAGAGGGGGAGGGAGTGAAGGGAGGGAGAGGGAGGAGGAGAGGGGGAGGGAGACAGGGGAGCACTGGTATGTAGCACTTCATAAACTTCTTTTTGACAGAATTTCTATTATGTAGCCCTGTCTATCCTAGAACTCATTCTGTAGACCAAGCTAGCCTCAAACTCAGAGATCCTGCCTCTGCCTCTGGAGTGCAGGGATTAAAGGTGCGGTCACCATGTTGGGTTTATATTTTTTTCAAATTAATCCACAGTAGGCGTTCTTTAAGATTATGTTTTGTTTTTAAAGAGAGAGTCTCATGGGGTTCAGACTGGTCTCAGACTTGCTTCTTATCCAGAGGTGACCCTGAATCCTGCTCCACTTGCCTCTGTCCCATAGGCGCTGTCATTATAGGCCCTGCCACCAGCCTTCCCAGGCTTCACAAGCACCATATCACTTACTAAGGAGAGTGCAGGGCCTGGGAGATAGTTCCATGAGTAAGGAGAGTGTTTGTATGCAAGTATGGGGACCTGAGTTCAAATCCCAAGCATCCACATAAAAAGTTGGAATAGCTATATATGCCTGTAACTTCAGTACTGAAGAGGGAAACCAGGCAGATCCTGGGGGCTCACCAGCCAGCTGACTAGCCTAGCCAAAGCAGATAGCTTAGGGTTCAGTGAGAGATCTTGTCTATGGCAGAAAGGCCAAGAGGAAGACACCCCAGTCTTCCTCCTGCCCACAGTATACACATACACAGGCTTATGAATCTGCCCAAGCATGCAAAATACACACACACACTACACACACACCCCTACACACCCCACACCCCCCCACACACACACCACACATATCCCCACAAACCACACATACCACATACACAGGCTCATGAATCTGCCCAAGCATGCAAAATACACATCACACATCACATACATCATACACACACCACACACATACGCACACCCCATACACACCACACACATATACCCACACACCACACATACCACACATCATACACACACCACACACACACACACCCCTACACACCCTACACACCCCACACACACACCATACACATGCTACCCACACATCAATATAAACCTAAAATCAAACAATATGCTTTACATTTTATCCCCACTGACAGCTGATAGAACAATGGGTAACAGCTGAAGGAACTCATTCACGTCTGTTTTCTGTGTTTATATGCACGCATGTATGTACACATTTGCACAGCTTGCATATATTGGCATAATGCACACATTTGTAAAATTTATACACACACATATATTCATACTCACATTTGCACCTCTCACATTTGTTTATATGACATATTCAACCCAGTAAGGACAAAAAATACAGGTATTTGCTCAAACTCAGGGGAAAGAAAATGTACCTTTTTGTGTTGGGTGGACTGTTCCAAAAGACAAAAATGGCTGATGGTTGTCAGACCTTCCAGAAGAGTAAGTGGGTAATCTGGAGAAATGTTTTCCTTCTTTGAGGTTGGGCTGTGTTGAAGAAATGAGAAACTGTTAAGTCAAATAATTGGGGGGTGGGCAGCAGGACTGCTCAGTGGGGGATGACCTGAGTTTGGAGCTTACTCAGAAGTCAAGAACTGACTCCTAAGTTGTTCTTTAAGTCTCTGTCTGTCTGTCTGTCTGTCTGCCTGCCTGTCTGCCTGCCTTTCTCTTTCTCCCGCCCCCGACTGACACACACACTCAACTAGTCAATACATGTTAGGAAAATATTAAAGAATGAGACACTGGATTGTGATAGGATTTCTGAAGTGTAGCTCTGCATAGTAGACGGCTCCCGGCAGGGGTGGGAAGGACTCGGTTTTCTTTAAGGGCTGGCCACTGAGACTTTGAGCATGCTCCAGTGAGTATATGGGCGACACAAATTAGACTGGGTGTTTTTTCTTCTTTTTTTCTCTGTGGGAAGTCACAATGGCTGTGTGTGGGGTGGACTGGGAAGAGAAGGGAAGGAATGTGATTAGGGTGTAACATGTGAAACTCCCAGATAATCAATGAAAACATTATGGAGAAAAATAAGACACTGGTTATTGAGAAGCCATAAAGGTTGAAATAAAATGTACAGGCATCTTTGCTGTTATTTTACATTCATGAATTCACTATCGACAAGAATGGCTTAAGGTGTTTAGACCTGCTCTGAAGGTGGTTCTGGTTTTGTTTGTCTCTATCTTGAAAAACTGACAGACTTGAAGGACTGGCAACTCTGAGATGGCCTGGGTAACCGTGTGGGGTTTATTTAATTTCACTGAGACAGGGTATAGTATAGCACAGAACCCACTACGTAGCCAAGAATGGCCTCGAGTGCTGGAGACCGAACCCACAGGTTTATAAATGTCACTAGGCAAGCACTCTACCAGGCTATGTGGGCTGGAAGGCAAAGGATCCAAACATACACACTCCTGTTGACAATGCCCACCAGCTCCTCTCATGGGGTAGGATTATCTTTCAGTTGGTAGCCTTGGCAAAACAGACATTCCTTACAAAATCTGCCATAAGAGCATTAGGTTCAGCATACCTGACCGACAACTTGACAGATTCGCTCTCATACTGCTTGACCAGCTCGTCCAAATTTTTACAAATCTGGATAACAAAGGGTGTCACTGTCCAGCCCAGAGACTTTCCAAAGTATGGTAAAGAATGTGTCACCAGGCTCACCCAGGCGGGGTGCATGCCATAGCCATAGGCAGGCTGCAGACCCCTCACCACAGCTGAGACCAGCAGGCCCTGGGAGGTGAGGGGATGGGGCTGCACATACTGCATGGCGCCGATGGCCTGCTGGAAGTTAAGGGCCCTCTGCCACTCCCGGGACAGGGCCGGCTGACTCTGGGCATCCTCCTGAGCCTGGCCCAGGTGGTGCTCGAGGACGATGAGTGCCTGAAGGAGCTTGAGCAGCTCGATCTGCAGCGGGTGCTCGCTCCAAATCTGGTCCTGCCCCAGGTTGATGAGACTCTCCTCAAAGAGGCCCTCCTCCATCAGGACCCTGCCTCGGTCGGCGGTGGCCAGGCCATAGCGCTTCTGGCTGGTGTACATGGAGGCCGACAGGGAGAGAAGAACAAACTCCTGGACCTTGCATCTCTGCAGCAGGCTGTGGATAAACTCCACATTCTTCCCTTCTGAGGACTTGGCCACCGAGACCAGCTGTGTCGTTATCCTAATCAGAACCTCCACGCTCTTCACCTGCACGTCACGGTTGCCCAGGATGTCCCTGTGACAGACCTTCAGGTGGCACGGGTAGTAGGACCGCAGGAAGCTGAGGCAGAGGTAGGTAAGGAGCTCAATGAGCAGGGAGTGGGGGCACACGTTGGGGGCCTGGGTCTGCAGCTTGCCATAAAAACTCTGGCCAATGAGAGCCTCCTGGTGGCGTGCCAGGAGGTTGGAGATGAGGTTGAGGTGCGCGGTGGAGCTGGTGTCTATGCCGGTCCTGGACACGGCCTCAATGAACTCTTTGGGGTTGGTCTTCAGCACGGCCTCCAGCACCGAGAAGGCGTAGAGGACCCTCTGGGAGTCATAGGGCTGTAAGTAGAGCAAGATGTGTTTGAACAAGGCCTCGAGTGTGTCCTGCTTCTCCCTCTGCTGCTTCAACAGCCTCGAGGTGCTGATGGCTTGGAGCTCCACATCGGCCTCCTCGTCGCTGGAAAATGACTCAGAAGCCTGCGTTTTGTCCGAGTCTGCTCGAACTAGGCTTAAGTTGGCACTGGCTTTGAGGCTTTCGGGCTGGAAGGCTGCCCTCTTCGAGTACGCCCTGCCCCCGATGGGTATGGGTGCACAGCAGTTCTCGTGGCTCAGGTCCTGCGGGTCGTGGGAGGGTGACGAGAAAGTGGAAGTGTTTTCACTGTCGGTGTGACCAGAGCTCGTATCTGCAGACTCTGTGTGCTCACTGCTGTCCTGGCCACCAGAGGCCATTCTGTCAGAAAGGTCCATGTAGTAGGGCATATCTTCCTCACTCAAATCACTTGGTGGGCATTTCTCCGGTTCCTTCTCTACTTCAGCCCAGATGGCTTCACGATCCACTGTGGTGAACTGGCCAAGGGGCAAATGCTCCTCAGAGGCACCTTCTTGCTGCTCAGATACCCCGCATGCCTCTTTGAATGTGGGCTTCTTCCTGTTAAACCAATGATGGAAGTCCTCTGGAAATCACAAAATGATAGAGAACTTTAGACCCTGATGGCCAGGGATGACAAATTAGCTCTGGGCAATCTCTGGCTTAAAGTGGACAAAGTGCACTAGAACTGTACCCAAGTCTAGATTATGTCATGAGTAAAACACACAGGACATAGATATGTTTATCTGGGAGGAATAGCCCAGTTGGAAGAGACCCATCTTAGAGTGCAGAAGACCCTGGGTTCATGCAGGGCATGAGCTGAAAGGTGTAGAGAAAACAGGAAAGTGAGCCTATGACCCACTGCAAGAGGGTAGGGAACTGGCTAGGCACAAGCCTGTGACGGACGTCTGCTGGACTGTTAGAGCATGTATCTGTATGGACGGATGGCTGCTGGACTGTTAGAGCATGTATGTGTATGGATGGATGTCTGCTGGACTGTTACAGCATGTATCTGTATGGACGGACGTCTGCTGGACTGTTAGAGCATGTATCTGTATGGACGGACGTCTGCTGGACTGTTAGAGCATGTATCTGTATGGATGGATGTCTGCTGGATTGTGAAAGCATGTATCTGTATGGACGGATGTCTGCTGGACTGTTAGAGCATGTATCTGTATGGATGGATGTCTGCTGGACTGTTAGAGCATGTATCTGTATGGATGGATGTCTGCTGGACTGTTAGAGCATGTATCTGTATGGACGAATGTCTGCTGGACTGTTAGAGCATGTATCTGTATGGACGGACATCTGCTGGACTGTGAAAGCATGTATCTGTATGGACAGACATCTGCTGGACTGTTAGAGCATGTATCTGTATGGACGGACATCTGCTGGACTGTGAAAGCATGTATCTGTATGGACAGACGTCTGCTGGACTGTGAAAGCATGTATCTGTAAGCATGGATGTGAGGTAGATACAGGACAAGTAAAAGGGAAGCTCTAGTTGCAGAAGAGCTGTATGTACAGCATGAGTCCACTTGGGGGGGTATCCATGATACACAGATGTGAAAAAGAGTAGGGGTAGGGCATCAACAACCCACCAACAGTACCCAGCTCAGCACCTGGCATTGTCAGTAATGCCTTTACTCACTTCCAAATTTTTGTACGTGTTTTAATTTTGTTTCTTGTGCATGCGCACACACGCATGTATGTGTGTGTGTATGTGAGTGTGTGTTTGTGCGGTATTTTTTTGTGTATATATGTATGCTTAGATGCGTGTGGGTACATTCATGTGGGCATGTGTGGAAGCCTGAGGCTGATGTCTAGAGGCTTCTTGTATTGATCTTCATCTTCTATATGGAGGCAGGGTCCTAGACAATGCTAGGCAGCTTGCTCTGGGGAGCTTGTCTGTGTTTTCTGAGCTCTAGAATTACAAGAACACCACTTTGTCCATCCAGCATTTATGTGGATGCTGAGGATTTGCACTCGGGTCCTCAGTTTACTCATGGAGCCAGCTCCCATGCTCCATACCAAACTGCTTTGTTTTTGTTACTGTTTTAATGTGAATTTGATTTCAGTAACCTAGACTGTCCTCAATGATCCTCCTGCCACAGCCTACCAAGCATCAGAATTATAAGTGTGAACCATTAAGCTTAGCCATTATCTAATTTTTAAAATAAGCACATTAATAGTTCTGCAATGAGGAAATATACGGCATGTTTAAATATCAACCCCCTTTTAATTTCTTTTTCTCTTCTCTACTATGTTCTGTCTGCAGATATGCCTGTACGTCAGAAGAGGGCATCAGATCCCACTGTATATGGCTGTGAGCTGTGTTTATGGTTGCTGCGAATTGAACTCAAGACCTCTGAAAGAGCAGCCAGTGCTCTTAACCACTGAGCCATCCCCCAGCCCTTAACCCTCTTTTTAAAAGAGGTGAAAAAATCACAAGATTTTGACACTATGAAAATTCTTAGCTAAGTAGTTTTCAACAGGTCTGTGCCATAAACATAAGATCAGGAGAGGGGGAAAGCAGAAATCGGGGATGGATAGTTTGTAAGTGCACAGTCAACAGCAGTGCAGACAGTCCACAGCAGACAGTCCACAGCAGACACAGTCCACACAGCACAGACACAGTCCACAGCAGACACAGTCCACAGCAGACAGACACAGTCCACAGCAGACACAGTCCCCAGCAGACACAGTCCACAGCAGACACAGTCCACAGCAGACACCACAGCAGACACAGTCCCCAGCAGACACCACAGCAGACACAGTCCCCAGCAGACACAGTCCCCAGCAGACACAGTCCACAGCAGACACCACAGCAGACACAGTCCCCAGCAGACACCACAGCAGACACAGTCCACAGCAGATATAGTCCACAGCAGACACAATCCACAGCAATGCAGACAGGGCTGGTGCAGATGGTGAACTTCTCTTTAGTTCATTTTCTTGTGTTAGCAGGAAGCAGGCCGCATCCACACTAGGCAGTGCGGAAACAAAATCCCAAGAATTTGGGATATTCTTAAAAAGGAGGAAGAGGAGGGGCAAAGGCTAGCTAGCAAGATAGCAAGCTTGCCACAAACCTTGGGACTTGCTTCGTGAAGGGAAAAAATCAGTTTCTTCAAGCTGACCTCTGACCTCTGCACACCTGCCATGGCATGCATATGTCCATACAAGTATATGTGCATGCGCGCGCGCGCGCGCGCGCACACACACACACACACACACACACACACACACACACACACAATACATGTAAAACAAGACAAAAGAAATAAAGCGTAGGGCTGATGTGCCAGAAAGAACATCATGAATGTGCTTGGTTTATATTCCTCCAAGAGTCCATTTCTTAGGATGTGAACTAACTCAGTCTCTCGGAGAAGGCTGCCAGCTTTCCCCCCTAAGGATCATCAACAGCGGTTCAGGGAAGAACCTCGTACAGGGGAAGCCATTTCCTTTTCCTCCACCTGTCTTGAGGTGGCGCTGTTTCTCTCTGTAAGATTAGCACAAACACAAAGGAAAACTGGCCATAAAAACTGTCATTTTCAGTCACCCCCAAAGTATCCTAGATTTGGGGTGCAGGTCTATACATAGTGCCACCCAGCAACCTCATTTAACAATGGCGCCCACACAGAGGCACCATACCTTTGCTAAGCAAAGGAGGGATTAGCTTTTGGGTTGCTGGCAAGAATGTTTTTCTTTGGTAAGACAATCAAGAATCCTCGTGCTAATTTAAATAAGATCTACTAACTTGAAAAATATTTTATTTTGAAAGATAACAAGTACATAGCATGGCAGGATAGAATGCAGTTTTTTTAATGTATATGTATACCATGAAATAGTTAAATAAAACATTCACATATCTCACTTCACCATTTCTTTTATAGTGAGGACATTTAGAATCTACTCCCATAGAGGTGAAGTCAGAACAGAGGCTGCTGGAGGCTGGGTGGGAAGGCAAGGGGACATGCCGGCCAGAGGTATGCCTGGTGTTACCTAAGAAGGGTGAGTTTGTAGTGTCCTGTTGCACAGCAAGGTGACCACGGCTAATAATTATATATTTCAAACATTTCCTTTCAATCGCAAAATACTGACTTTTCAGTGAAAACAGCAATCCACACCTTCAAAGTGCAAGGTCCTGTGGTGCTTAAATTTTCAAAGTCCCTACAACTTTCAAGATACAGTTGTGTCTGTGTGGGTAGAGCAGACACACACCTGCTGGCCTCCCTCCCTCCCCACTGTGGCTCTGCAGGCTGCTCACCAGCTGAGTTCTCCTGCTTGAGGCAGTGGATGGATGTCCTCTGGGTTTTGGGCTGGAGCAGCAGCAGGAGCATGGGTTCGAGGATGCGAGCCACATCCCCGAGGGAGAGCGCGCGCACCAGCCAGCCCTGGGCTGCAGCACTGATGGCACCGTCTGTGCAAGCCAGGCTGTCCAGGACAACAAATAAGGACCTACGGGTGGAAAGAGGCCACTGAGTCCCCACTCCATTGCTCCTGCACGCCAGGCATCATCTCCTACACGGGGGTTCCTGTTTTTGAACACAGACACCCAGGGAGCTTGATCATGCTGGCCTTACAGACCAAGCAAAAGGCAGGCTGTGTGCATAGCTGAATGCTGCACTTTTAGAGACACTGGACACACGGCAGAGAGAAAGCAGAGCAGAATAGACCAAAGACTACACATCCTAAGCATGGAGCTGATGATGTAAACAGTGAAGTGGCCCCCTGAGGTCTAGACCATCTGCATCCCCCAGGATGTCTACTCATTCATCGAGGCAAGCCGATTCTGAGGCAGGGTGGGCTCTACATCCCCACCACATTAAAAACCCTCACAAGAGTCTCACATTTCTGGGCTAAATGAAATTACAGTCCTGTGGATTCCAAGTCCTGTGCAGCAATGGACTGAGGTCAAGGGCAGGGTCACAGCTCCAGGTGTGGTCCTGATGTCAATCTCACCCATCTCTCCCTCCCAAGCCCAACACAAGACTGGAGTCTCCACTTCCTAGGAAAGGTAGGATCACAATGAAGGACAGCCTCACCTGTCAAAGGAGCGATTGTGAGACGTCACACGATTGCCTTGGATCTCCCGTGTCAGGTGCCAGATCACAGAAAATCTAAACAGAGCTTCCAGCCTTGTTCCCTTGATAAGGAGAGAAATGGGAGGGGCTTGGTGTCATCCCTGATTCTGTCAGTTACCATACTGCTTTCATTTGTGTATTTATTTGTCGTCCTGGGGGTTGAGCCCTGGATACTCCCAGCAATTATTCTACCTAGTCTTCTTTAGACTTTTTTGTTTTGCTTTGACTCTGACACAGGGTCTCACTAAGTTGTGCAAGCTGGTTTTGACCCTGGACTCTTCCTGTCCCATTCTCCCCAGAAGGGATGTCATTGGCCCATAACACCAGGCTGAGCTCCAAGTTCCATTTAAATAACGAATACAGGGCCAGAGAGTAAGAAGGACTTGCTGCAAACCTGGTAACTTAAGTTCCGTATTGGGAACTCGTAAGGGTAGGAAAAAAATGACTCCACCAAGTTGTTCTTTGACCTCTACACACACACAACTGTAAAAATATTTAAATAATCATTAAAGTCACCACAGCAGAAAAATGATTACAGCCAAGATCCTATGCTTTCATGAAGAGTCTTGCAGAAAGGAAAAGCTCACATCCGCTCACTCCTCTTGCTCTCTCTGCACATCTCCAGCTGTCCTAGACCTCAGAGATGCCCCCGACTTTGCCACTCAAATGCTGGGGTTAAAGGAGTACACCACCTCTCCTGGCTTTAGATGTATGTATGGTGAAAGACTTGGCACCAGAGGCTAGAGAGATGGCTCAGCAGTTAAGAGCAGCTATAGAAGACCCAGGTTCCTTTCCTAGCACCTACATGGTGTTCACGATCATCTGCAACTCCAGTTCAAGGAGATCCAGTGTCCTATTCTGTCCTCAAGGGGCACCAGGCACACAGAGAGTGCACATATATACATGCATGCAACCAGATATAAACATACAATAAAATTAAGCAAATCTCTTAAAAGGGGGATTTGGTATCATAATGTCCAGAATCACACCTGAGTTGTAGGGTCCAAAAACAACTAAAAAAAAAAGAAAAAAAAAAGCCAAAACCAAACCTGGGAATGTCAGGGTCATGACATTTCAGAACAAGAAAAATTAACTGGCAGAAAATTCTCAGAGGGCCAATTAACTGTCTACAACTAAGCCATAGAAATAGCTCCAAAGTCTTGCAAGTCCTGACTTCCAGGGCATCAGTGCAGGTTTCCATGGTGACTCTCAACATGGGACAACTGCCTTTTTCAGGACCCTAAAAGGAATGTCTTGAGCTTCGAGCCCTGGCTTCCAGATTACCTCTGATCATCAGGACATCCACTGAGCCCAGAAGAGTCTTTGCTTGGGTGGGTACAGTCTGCCTTGAGCATCTAAAGTAGGAGAGATTCAGCAGCCTGTCGGCCATGGCATAAAGGATACAGGAGCAAGGCTGACCTTGTCAGGGTCCAACAGGGCATGGCAGATGATGTCCTCACAAATGTTGGCCGTTGGAGCCAAGCAGTGCAGGCGGTAGAAGAGCTCCACACAGGTGATGTGATGTTCTCGGGTCTCCTTGTTGAGCTGATTCCAGAGCACACGAGCCACTCTCTGTGGGGGAAAGGAGAGGGGATGACTTATGTGCACACACGTGCTTCTCCTCCTCAGGTGAGCCTGGTCCTCGAGTGCAGGCTTCTATTTACATTTGCTAATAGAGAAGACTGAGACTCCTTAGTGCCCATCATCCTATCACCGAGGCATGGGACCGAGAAGAAACCCATCAGGAGCTGCCTGGCCGAGAGGCCCCAAGTTTTCCCGTCAGAGCTTGCTGTAGGGTGAAAGTTGAGAGAGGCTTCTGCCCCCTGCCTGCTAAGGGACACAAGCCATCAGAAGCTGGATCCAGAGATAGATCAGACAGTCCCAGGTCCCCTGCAACCCTCTGGTTGCCACTGTGCCCGTCTCCAGGCCAACTTTCAATAAATAGATCTGAGGAAAAGGCCCACTAACCTACAGGCACACGTTCCCACTGAGAAGTACCTGATAGAAGTCTGTTTTCTCTGCAATGACCTTCAGTATCCCAGGAGCAATGGGAGGGACCGTCACCATCTGTAACTTGCCAAAAAATGGGTTCCCGGATGTTTTGTACCGCTTCATCTTGTCTTCAATGACGAGAGCGAGGGACTGGGAATGGTTTATCACCTCCAGCAGGGTGGCGATAGCGATGTTCTGCAGGGAACAGTCATTCACGCAGCAGCAAATGGTCATAAGGGATTTCAGCCAGGATGGAAAACTGCAGTCGCTGGGTCCTGGAAGGACACCGGACAGAGAACAGAAGCAGGCAGGTGACAGTGTTCCCCGCTCAGATGCCACAGCATCACTCTGTGACGCCAGTCACCTGGACAGCGGTGCCCTCATCTGTAGATGACCTATAGGGGCGAGACTGACTCGAAAAGAAGGTCTTCCTAGGTATAGTCGGGTTAAGAGGAGGAGCTTCATCAGGGTGGGCCTTTGTTATGGTGTGTTGAAAAGCTTGGTCCCCAGCTGGTGGCGCTGTTCTGGAAACTTTAGAGCCTGTGTGTTGGAGGCAGGTCATAGGATGTGGTCCTGTCAAGGCCTGCTGCTGTCTCTCTCTACTGTTTTCTCCCAGGACATAACAGGTGGCCACCTCACGTTTCCATCACTGTATATCCAGCTGTTCCAGCTGCTGTCCCTTTCCTGTCACCAGAGACAATCTCCTGAACTCTCAGCTAAAACAGACCTCTCTTTCCGTGAGGTGCTTCTGTCAGGTAACTGCTCACAGCAGCAGGAACAACAAAATTAACTAATATGTCCCTCACACTGCCTGGGGCCCTCACTAAAAAGTAGTCTGTGTGATGACGGACTGGAGTGATGTAGCTGTGATCCAGAGATGGCTGGCCACCGTGGGAGCTCGGAAGACACAAAATGTCGTCCCCACTCACAGACACAGAGAGTGTGGGTTTGCTGACACTGAGCTCTGGGGCTTCTGGTCTCTCCTATTATGAGACAGGAAGTTTCCGCTGTTTAAGGCACTCAGCTTTGTGATGGAGTCATGACAGATGGGCAGCTCCATCTCTAACAACACAGGGTACGTTTCATGAGTCAGACCTCTGGGTGGGCCAGACAGGTTTACAGACACAGACCAGAGAACCTGCTTGCCAAGTGAAGTCACAAGCTAACACTAAGGCAGGCAGTTAGGAACAAGAAAGGAAAGAGTGTGGCTGGTACAAATCCCCTAACCAAAGGCTTGGAGTACAATGTGCTTCCGATGCACAAGTTTTCAGATGAGGGAATGTTTGCAAAGTTTACTAGGTGATCTTCCCTAATCTAAAATGACCCCAAATCACGTGTCAGCATCTGACTGGAGAAGCTTTCCCTGTCCCCATTTCTTGGTGGACAGACAGTAGGTAGTTGGACATCAAGCCTCTATCATAGGATTCCCAACCAGCCAGCCCCGCCTTCTCACCTGGAGTCTGGAAGAGCGTCTCACACAGCTGCTCTGTCTCCTCCTCAGACAGGTAGACAGGGAAGGTGGCGCAGTCCAGCAGCAGGTGGCAGGCAGCGGCGAAGGCCTCCCTGCGGTCCTCCTTGGAGCCCACCAACTCGATGACCACCTGGTCAATGTCCCACTCGGCTGCAGCTTTTCTACGTGGGCTGCTGGGCGCCGCTGATGGTGACTCTGAACCTTTTGTCCTAAAGGGAGACCCGCGTGCCGTGAACAAGTCCGAGAGCATTTGTTTAAACTGGGGCACAGTGATGGGTTTGGGATCCCATGAGCCCTTCCTGCCAGAGTTGCTGATGCTCGGCGTCTGGCCCTTGTTGCTCTTCCCTGGAGACTCCTCGGGTTTGCTTTCCTCCCCAGACACTGTCAGGGATGCTGCAAAAATGTGCTTGCTAGCAAAGTTGGCAATAAGCTCCTGGATGCAGAGAAATGTCCTCTGCATGCCCCCGTCTTTCTTCCAGATGTCACCTCTCTCAGCAGACACTCGGGGCACCCTAAGGTGCTCAGAGAGCTCTGGAGAAGAGGCACTGAGCCCGATCCCACTGTCTTCAGATTTCAGCGGGGGGAAGGAAGCCTCTTCATCTCCTGCAACTACAGCCTTTGTTTCCAAAATGATGTCACTGTTTTCTCCTTTTACTGGACTCTGTGAAACATAAAGAAAAGCCTGTGTCCCATCCTGGATGGCTCTTCCACTGTGGTTAAACCGTATCGATGGCAGTAACCACAGTAAGTTGGTTTCCAGACCTGAAGTTGTTTCTCTAGATTCTTGCCTTTCCTGCCCTACTGATACCCTACCCCAGTAATGGCCAGCATAGAAGGACACTTATGGGTCACCTGACATTCTTAGATGACCACTCGCTGGTCACCTCTAGCAATGATCAGTTCTGAGGTAAAATCAGGATTTTTCCTTCCCAACCACATTCCAGTGAATACTAAGAAAAGAATGGACACTGCCATGTGGGCCCGAGCTCTCTTCAGAGGCCCAATGTGCTGTGGTCCACCTGTCTGTCTATATAGCATCACCAACTCATCTAAGACCTCTCACCCCTGAAGAGCAATCTGCCTCAGTATCCCACAGAGTCCTAGACCTGAAATTGTTCAGCTAGTTTGGCAACACCTCTCATATTCTCAAAGGAGCAATCATGCCAGTTGCAGCCCACTGACAAAACTGTATCCTTCAGAGACATCAGCACCCACCTACACACATATGAGGATGCTGAATGCAAACCTTCTCAATAGTGGAAACCAATCTAATGGAATCTAAGCATTTGACCACGGGGAACTGCACAGCACAAGTTCATATCACAGGGAGGCGTGCAGAAATTACCAAACACGCGGACAAAGTGCGACCCAGAGAGGGTTATGATGAACGTGCCCCCAGACCGCTCGGTGCTCAAGCCCTCATCACCTCCAGAGCCTGTGGTAAGGCCTGATTTGAGAAAAGGGTCTTTGCAGCTTATGAATGAGGGGCCAGCTGGGTAAGCCTAAATCCAAATGGGGGAATTTAGGCACAGACTGCACACACAGAACACATGTGACTGTTTGCAGAGATGAAGTGGACACGGAGGTGGTAAAATTCTGACAAGCCTGAAGTACCAGAGGTGGCCAACAAGCCCGTAGAAGCTTGTAAAGGTGCCCTGGGCAGATTTTCTTAAATTTATACTGGGAGCAAACAACCTAGAGCTCCAATATTAGAAAACTGATATCCATTATTTAAGCCACACTGCCAATCCAGGGCATACTCTATTTGCATTTTAAGTGAGTCACATGAATACAAACTCCAAATGAAAGGGCTGCCTGTCTAGCCATTCACGGTGGTTACGGGGCAAGGCAGTGGGTGAAATGAGGGAGATCAGCTACACTAAACCTTACAAGTGTCCTGAGCACAGTGTCGACACACCTTCTTGTCCATATTGCTATCCAAACCATGCCAATTGCTCCCATTCCTCAGAAGCACCAAAAGCAACCCAGTCCTGGGCACGTACCGAGTTCCCACTGCTGGGCTCCGTGTCTAGGTAGGAGGGAGGCATCTGGACTTTGCTCAGCACCTTGAAACATGTCTTCAAGGCCTGTGTGAGCTCAGCTAAGCTCAGGGCCTCCACCTCCTCAGCAAGAGGCTGCAGTAGGCAGCCAAGCACCTGTGGGAGGTACTGAGTCTGCACCTCTGAGTAGAGTTCCTGCAACATAGAAGGACTGGTCACTCAGCACTGCTGGTCACACTGGGAAAGCAAGAGCCTCACCTCAGCACCTCACTGTAGAGATTTTAGAGTCTGAGTTTCACATTCACCCCACACTAAGGATGCCATCCTCCCCTTCCATTGGATAAAGTACTAAAACTGCCACATGCCTCATACAATTAACTAGCAAGTGTATTTATTATTACCTCTAAAACCATCCATCATCTGGTTTCCATACTTTGGCTTGGCCTACTACCAGGCCCAGAATTTACAATTCCTTTAATTAAAACAGCAAAAATAAGCCGGGTGGTGGAGGTACACACCATTCCGCTCAGCACTTGGGAGGCAGAGGCAGGCAGATCTCTGTGAGTTTGAGGCCAGCCTGGTCTACAGAGTGAGCTCCAGGACAGCCAAGACTGTTACACAGAGAAACCCTGTCTTGAAAAACAAAAACAAACCAACAAAAAACCCAGTAAAAATACATGAGGCCTCGGAGCACAGCTCAGCATCAAGTGTATGTTCAGGAGGCAGGAGGCCCTGGGATTGGTCTCAGGGTGAGAAGCACATATGAGATTATATCAGCTACACTCTGACAAAACAGCAGGAATGGTGTTGTGTGTAGGGCAGCAATGAGCGTACCTACCAAGGGAATCACATCCAGCAGGAACACGAGGAGGGTGCAGAGCTCTGACACAGTGGGCGGAGGGCTGACGGCTTCTTCAACAGCTGCCGTCTGCTTCACACGTCTACATCAACCACAGGACAGGATGTTAATCCTCTCACCCACGATCTCAGCAAACACTTTTTCTTTATGGTTTTTTCTTGTTTGTTTTGTTGTTTGTTTATGGAGACACGGTCTCTCTGTGTCCCCTTGGCTGTTCTAGACTAGACCAGGTTGACTTTGAACTCAGAGATCTGCCTGCCTCTGCCTACTAAGTGCTGAGATGAAAGGCTTTTTGTTTTTGACACAGGACTTCACTAGAGTAGCCCTGACTAGCCTCAAGGGTATTGGAATAATAGTTTGTGCCAGCATGCCCATCTCAATTTCAAACATCTGATGTCTTCCATTAATTATGCTGTTTCAAACACAGAAGAAGACAGCTTTTGAGGGTGTCACACCTCAGTTTCAGTGACAGACTGCCAGTGTGGAGAAGTCCTAGTGAGGATCCTGCTAGAATGTCCCTAAAACAAATTATTTCTGACTTAATCATCTGTTCAGGTGTGGACTCATCATTCAACAGACACACATCCAGGTCACTGTGCATGGCTGCATGTTCCTAGTACCAAAAATCAAAGCCTTGTTTCCACAGGGGAACAGCGACTGGTCTAGGTAGACAGCTCGGCCAGAGGCTATTTTTTATTGCTTGTTTTGAAAACAATATCTCACTCCATAACCTGCCAACTGCAGACCAGGCTAGCCTTGAACTCACAGAATCTTCCTGTTTCTACCTCCTGAGTGCTGGGGTCAAGGTATATGCCATCATATCCAGCCCATGTTTTACTATTTGAAATCCCCTGAGAGACACCTATAAATTGTCTCCTAGAGAAGTACAGCTCCCCTGACTAAGCCACTCCTGGGAGCTGATCTCTGAAATCCATCATTTCTAAACATGCAGAAATGAACAATGGCTCAGAGGAGACACAGCTCTCATAGGATTTGAACCCTTGGTCCCCAGTTGGTGGGGCTGTTTGGGGAGGTTTAGGTACCACTGCTAGGCGGGTCTCGGGAGCTTAAGGCCTCATTCTACCCAGGTCATGCTCTCTGTTTCATGCCTATGGTTCTATAAGTGGGTGCTCTGCTTTCCTGTCCTTCCCAAATGGTTGCCGCCGCCATGACTCCAGGCCATGATGGTTTCTCACCCTTGGAAACCATATGCTGAAATAAACTCTCCCATAACTTGCTTTTGGCCATGGTGTTTTATCAAAACAACAACAAAAAACCCAACTAATTCTTGAGGGCCTGAGTTTGAATCCCCAGGACCCATGTAAAAGCCAGATGCAGCAATGTGCATATACAGGATCTCAGTGTTCCCAAGAGAGAAGGGAGGGGCAGACAGGAGGGTTTCTGGAAGCTCATGGGCCAGGGAGCCTGGAACAACAGCCACCAACACAAAACAGATCCTGCCAAAAAGCAGAAGACACACACCATGGTTGTGCTTCAACAGCCACATAACTTCTGTGCTTGGGACCTAAGCACAAATGCACACATGCACCCCAAACCAAGGTTGTCCTCTGAGAGTCACGCAGGCCACAAAATTGGTAAAAGCCCTAGCCCAGGCCAGTGACACAGCCTGTCATCCCAAGAGGCTGAAGCAGGAGAGCAGCAAGCATGGACGATTCAGTGAGACCCTGTCTTTAAAACTAAAACAAGCAGTGGAGCAGTGGTGGTGCACACCTTTAACTCCAGCCCTCAGGAGGCAGAGGCAGGCAGATCTCTGTGAGTTCAAGGCCAGCCTGGTCTACACAGTGAGTTCCACGCAGCCAGGGCTACATAGTGAGATCTTGTTTCAAAACAAACAAGGAGAGGAGCATGGCTTAGTGGCAGAGCTCTTGCTTAATATGCACGTGTCCTTGGATCCGACCCTAACTGAAAAGAGAAGGAAGAGAATCACCAAGCTGACAGAGCATACTCTAATCTCCCTGTCGCTGCCCTACTGCTGACTGTGGGCACAATGACAATCAACTGGGGACCGGGGTTAGCCATTTAGGCCTGCTTTCAGGGAGGTAGAGAGCAGATAAGTCAGGCATGACTGGATTCTGCTTCTGACGGTTACTTCTCCGCTGTACTAGTCAAGATCCTTTATATCTATCTCACAGATCCACAGCATGAAAACAGCCTGCTTCTTATGAGCTTGCCCAAAGAATTCACCTCAGGCTTTGTAGACACAGGACACGCATGGCCAATTTACACGTGAGGTTTCCTGTCCTTCACTGTTCCAGGCCCCTCAGGCAGTATTCACCACTGGGTTAACAGTGGCACAAAGCTCATCACAACAGCTGGAGATGCAAACCCCGAACCATTGCACACTAACTTCCAGAAGAATTTAAGAAGATGGAAGGGTCCAAGTTCAGCACCAGGGATATGCACCCATGCTGAGGGAGGCAGACAGAGCTTGCAGGAGAAACTACATTGATGAATGCAAGAGAACACAGGTAGAGGGCTTCCAAAGTTAGAATTATGAATAATAGAGTGGCCTGGGATCCCACAACACAGATACAGTCTCCATCTTGTTAGAGTCCACTGGACTCTGAGGCTCTGGAGAGACCTCTGAGGTTCACTACTGGTGAGACCCTGGCCCTCCATGCAGCCACACAAGCATCCGCCTACCTCACGCATCACCTGCTGGCACACTCACCTAAGGCACTCCTCAAAACACCGGGCCATGTAATCCCACAGGAAGTCCGAGCTGAGCGAGGAGACCAGCAAATTGACTGTCTTCACAATCTCGGAGGCGTGTCTGTTTTCTTTGATTGTGCTGTAGAAGACAGAAAGTGACTAATCACACCGAATTACAGAACGTGGTGAAGAAACCACCTCACCACCAGTTCTGCTCTCAGCCTCTGACAAACTCTGACCAAGATACAAATGCTGCTGTGACAGGAAAGTTTCCACAACGCCTCCCTAAATAACAGCTGTCCAAACATTTTCCATCTCTCCTCTGACAATTTCATTATAGACATACAATACACCTCTCCTGCCCCTAACATGTCCCCTCTCACCTTCTTTTCCTAAACAATCCACTCAGTCAGTTATCACTGCCTGCAGGAACATGGGCAATGTGCCGACAGCCACATCCCTCAAGAAAATGACTCCCTACTAAGCTGTGTTCTTGCTGATGGATCACTTAGACATAGATGTAAGCGTTATTGTGGGAAGAATATGACATTCAGCACTGGTTCCCACTCCCCAACCCAACTGCAGGTTCAGCAGGGAAATCTGGCTACAATTTTATGCATTTACTTACTATGATGCTGGACGCCAAACCCAGGGCCTTGGATAGGTGTCCTACACCGAGCTACATGCCCAACCCATCACTAACAGTTTGAAATATGTGTCCGTGGCTCAGTAAAACCCTCTAGGGAATGCTACAGAAATCCTTACATGAATACACAAAGACACATGACCATGTGAGAACACGGAAAAGGGGAAACCACCTGAAAGGTGGTGTCAGTCAGTAAGGGGCTGGTCATTTCATCAGGGTTTACTTAGTGACACGCTCCTGATGAGGAATCTGGGAATCAAAGGAAATGTAAAGGAAAACAGTGCAGAACCATCACAATGCCAGGCACCTCCATCTACGGGCTGGGGTGGGGTGGATGTGCTTCAGCATGCAGGAGGGTCTGGAAAGAAGTGGAGACCTTTTTCTGGAAGCGTGGCAGGTTTATGGAAGATAGCATATTTGTTGTTCTTTGATAGCTTCAAATATCAGGGTATTCCACAGTATATATCTATTGCTTTCATATTTATAAAAAAAGTCTTATCTTTTGAGAGAGGAAAAAAATACTACAACAGAATCTTTGGGACATTTATAACAAATAAACCAGAAAAATATGAGAATTAAATTTAGTATACACAGTACTGATCAAGGCAGAAAGCAGGTGCTTGACAGTAAAGTGTATATAAAGAGGTGGCTCACTCTATTCATTCATTCATTCATATAAAGGCAAGGTCTCAAGTGGCCCAGGCTGGCCTTGAACTCACTATGTAGCCAGGAATGACCTGCCCTCAGTGTCAAGCCTTGGTCTCTCCTCCACCTGAGGACTGTCACGCCCCTTTCTGAACTTCCTCCCTCCCATCTTCCAATCCCAGGCCTCACTACTTGTGCACTAAAAATCAGGTTGCCTTTGGTGAATGGCATCATGTCTGATCAGTATCACCCCTTATTGTAAGGTAGGAGGGGACAGTCTGCGGGAGAGGGGGCCCGTGGTGCTCTGACCGGTGGCCTGCCACCCTCTATAGCACATCATCCATTCTGAAGAAGAGAGGAGGACCAGGAGCAGGGAGCCGAGAGAATGTGGATGCTGTGCACATACCTTATTAGCAGGTTCCCACTCTGGGTATAGCTAAGTTTAAGGTCAGAGCCCAGGACGTCGCGACAGTAAGAATAAAAGGCTCTGATGACTTCCAGAAATAAATTCTCAACCACTTGAGGTCCTGAAATCAATAGAAAACAGTGAGAAAAAAAACCCAATAATATAGTTAAGTGTTTGTTTTGAGAGATGATCTCTAGCCCAGGCTAGCCTTGAACTCTCTACATAGCTAAAAGTTACTGTGGGCTTCTAACCCTTCTGTGTCTACCTCCTGAGTGCTAGAAAAAACAGCCTTTTGTCACCATGCCCAGTTTGTGTAGGAAGAGGCTAGATGCTGTTTCCTGATGCAGGGCAGGCAGGCACTCTACCAATGAAGCCACACCCCCAAACCCTTAGCCATCAAAATTTAAACTACTAATACTAAGACACACATAACACAATGCAATAGCACCATACATATAGCCCTTTTAAGATGTGTAGGTATAACCATGGGTTAGGCCACAATACCAGCAGGAATGAGTGGGAGGAAAAGGCAACACGACTGTGTAGTTTACTAGGTGTCGGACTTGGTTACATCTGGGCACAGCCACATGAACAGGACTACACAAGGTGACCAGGTCACAGCAGGCCCAGTGGGTTGTCCACGCCACCTTCCACTGGGTGAAGGCAGTTGAAGACTATGTGCTCTAAACCTGTCAACTATTTGGCCAAACATCACTCAGTAGAAATACCCACAGAAAAGAGCAACTTTCTTCCCTCAGCTCTGGCAACCAAAGAGCAAGAACTCAGAACAATGTCTATTCTGAAAAGCTGGAGAAGAGCCATGGATTGCACCAGCTGCACGTGAGCTGCTTCCTGGCCCACTGAATCATGAGAGAGTTTTCAGAGCTCACTGTCCTGAGCACATCTTAGCAAAGGGGAACTCCACCTTTGACCCGTGCACATGGCAATAGCAATGTTCTAATACTGAGCTACACTCTGGGCCCCCAGTTAACTTAATCTTTGACACTTTTCACAGAATCAAAATGTGCCTCTGAGAGGACAATTATTTATAAATTAATTTTTATTTTATGTGCATTAGTGTTTTGCCTACATGTATGCCTGTGTAAGGGTGTTGGATTCACTGGATCTGGAGTTACAGACAGTTGTGAGCTGTCGTGCGGGTACTGGAATTGAACTTGTATCCTCGGGGAGAGCAGCCAGTGCTCCCAATTGCTGAGCCATCTCTCCAGCCCATGTTATAACTACCTTTTTTTTTAATTTATAAATTTATTATGTACACAGTATTCTGCCTGCAGGTCACAAGAGAGATCTCACTATAGATGGTTGTGAGCCAACATGTGGTTGCTGGGAATTGAATTCAGGACCTCTGAAAGAGCTGACAGTGCTCTTAACTACTGAGCCATCTCTCCAGCCCTAGAACTGCTTTCATAAGATTTTCTGTGTGCTTTATTTGCTGGAAGGGGCCAAATGCTTCCTATTACAGACTGTTTTGTAGCCTCTTAAGTGGAGGAAACAAGAAGACACGGCTAAA
This sequence comes from Sigmodon hispidus, assembly GCA_004025045.1. NCBI lineage: Eukaryota > Metazoa > Chordata > Mammalia > Rodentia > Cricetidae > Sigmodon > Sigmodon hispidus. The sequence goes on from PVIH01013440.1 coordinate 26,134, forward strand.
AGCCACTGCTAAAAGAATTGATAAGCCGAATGCTCGTCTCTGTATAATCGAATACATCCCTCATATGACTAAATCAGCAGAAGAGTATATTTAACAACCCTTCAGTATGAAGGTCAACAGTCACCCTCTTCTAGAAAGTCCGGCCTGTACTAGCTAAATGGTGCAGTTCCTTGGCTCACAAAAGAATAGCTATGAAACAAAACAGTCATCTCCTAATGCTAAGCCCCACTTCTTTGAATATCTCCCTGAGTCACACAGCAAGAGCCCAACATGCTAGCACCACTCCATTTACTCCTTAGGCTAAAACATGACTTTTCTGAGATAGACTTTCAAGTACAGAGACATCTTATGAGTCATTGATGGTGGATGGAGGTGGGAGGGAAGGGGAAAAAAGAGAATCTGAAAGCTCTGGTACTCTTAGGAAGAAAGTCAACAGGAATTTTGAGGCTCAGCAAAGATCCTGTGATAGGCAAGTATCTCAGGGCAGCTGTGCTCAGCTCTCCCAGGACAGCAGCACTTCCGGGGAAGGAAGGCTCGGGCACTGGGTGACCTCAGAGAAACGAAGGTGTTCAGACTCTCCCTCTGAAAAGTGGGAGGTCCTACCTCCATGCTGGAGGTGTGGAGACACATGAGGCGTGCAAGTCACCTGAACAGGATGACTGCTGGAAAAAACTGCAATCAGGACCAAGCTGAGTCTGACCATGACAGAGAGCTGACTCCTACAAGCTGTCCTCTGTCCTCAACATGTACAGCATGGTACACTCAAAAATACAATGTAATCATTTTTAGAAAACTGCAGTGGGTATGATGCTATGTCTATAATCCCAGGCCTTTGGAGGCAGAGGCAGGAGATGATGGATTAAAGGCCATATGGCTACATATCAAGTTCTAGGCCAGCCTGTAGGCAGACAGACTATCTCAAAAAATCCAAAGCACAAACAGGACCAACATCCCACTAGCTAGGGTGTCCATCTTGCTCCCCGAGGGCTCTCACCATCCCTGTCACTCAAGAGACTCAGAGTCCAACTCTGAACCAACAACTGAAGGCCTTCATGGCCTAAGTATACTCGTGCCTTTGTTCTGGCCAGAGGGTGCACATCCTCTGGGCTCTTGGACAATACTTGAGCTTGCAATGCAGTAGCGGGATGGAGGAGGGGAGTCTCTGTCCTGTTATGCGAGTGGGTGACTAGACATCAGGTCTAATAGTGAAGGGGTAACAGAGGGAGAGAGGTAACTTCCTCAACTGGTTCTCAGGGGCCACAGTGCATGTGCAAGAGGGGTCAGAGGCCACAGTGTGTAAGAGGAATCAGGGGTCACAGTGTCTGTATAAGAGGGATTAGGAGGCCACAGTGTGTGTGTGGGGAGATCAGGAGTCACAGTGTGTGTGTAAGAAGGGCCCTCTAAGAAGCAGAGTCTAACTAACTCTTTTTCATTACACTGAAATGCTCCCATTTTACAGAGGCGCAGCTTGCTCATGGCCACAGGAGGATGGGGACCCTTACCAGTTACAAACTAAGGCTCATGAGTGGTAATGACAATGGGATGAACAGTCTCCTGAAAAGTAGGACTGCTCTGCAGACACATGCACCCACAGCAGGACCCTGAGCCACTCGCTTTTAAGACTCTAATCTGCTGACTACATCTGTGTATCAGTTCCCCAAAACATGGGATCCACATGTGTCCTGGCGGCAGTGGGGTCTCCCACGGTACCTATTTCTGGCTTGTCCAGTAGACTGACAAGAATGCGGAAAGGCTTCAGGTAGGCATGGTGGCGCTCCTCTACGTCGGCATCTGAGAACTTCTGATGTAGGATCTCCGCGAGAGCCTGTGTTCATTCACAAAGCCACATGTTAGGATACAGTATGTGGGAGGGTCTGGCATTATTGGGTGACTTAATTGTTAAACATTAGGGCAGAATGGGGACCAGCCGCAGTCTACATGTCAAGGGTCATACTCAGTGTCTACTTTGAGGTCTCACAAAGAATTGCATTGAAGAACTATGATAAGTGACTGGGCTGGGGTAATGGATACAGTGCCTAGCATGCATGACCTCCTGGGTTCTATCCCCAGCACCATATAAACCAGATACAATGGTGTACACCTGTTGTCTCAGCAATAGGAGACAGAGGCAGAAGGATCAGAGTTCACAGCCATCCTGGGCTACATAGTAAGTTTGAGGCCAGTCTAAGGAAAGACTTTGGCTTAAAACAAACAAATACCCAAAAACAGAGAGGAAAAAAAGATTGTAATGAGAAATGTCCTGATTGTGGTCAAATTTCCATTTTCAGAAATGTCCTTAATGTAAGGATTCCTGGCATTCCACGTATCTGAGCCTACTTGGTTCAGGTGAGATGCACCTTGCACGAAGGCACGCCCCTGGGCGTGGCTGCGTAAACCCTGCTGCACTACCTGGACCAGGAAGCACCTCCCTGGACCTATGACGCATACCCGTGCACGCCCCTTCCCTTAAGAGAGCCTGCAAGCATGTGCTCTGGGCCTTTTCTTCTCTGTCCTCTGACTTCTGTCTTGCTCCTCTGCGTCTTCACCTGCCTGGGACTCCTCTCTTAAATAAACTCTAGTGTGTGGCCTTGTTAGTGTGTATTTGCTCTCACATGCAGAACTAACTTACCTCAACTAAAAGATCCTTGGAGTATTTATCAAAAAAATATGAGGATTGGTCTTCATAGGAATTTGAAATAACAGATTCTGGCACAATGGTATTCCCTTTAATGTCTGAACCTATAAAAGAATAAATACCAGATGCTGAAAAAGAGACCCTGTGTTGCATAGAGATACTGTACTGTGCATACCCCTCAGGCTGTGATATTAACAAATACAACTTTTTCAACAGAAAAGCAAAGTCAAATCTACTCACTTTTCCCAGATCCAGGGAGATCCATATACAAGACAAGTGTCCTACAGCTGAGTCCCTGTCTTCTGACAGTGACATCCTGGCTAAGGACCAGGCAGGGAAAATTCATCCTGGCAGCCGGCCATCAGTCTAGTTAGTGCCCATCATTCACTATCCCTCTTCTGCAGTGTGTTTATAAGGATTGGAACAAAGGTCATTTTCACATCCCAGTTTATTTGTTCGGCATTACTTGACACCAAGGCAGGCGGCCTGACCAACGTTCTGCATCCCCTCATTTGGGCTCTGGTAATTTAGTTAGTGAGATCTTCAGGGCAAAGATGAACATTCTCAGGTATAAGCAAAGACTTGAGATCTGAGGTCACAGCTAAGCAGGGCCTAGAGTTTTCTCTATACATAGAATGTCATGTTCTTCCTTTTATTGGTTTTTTAAGACAGAGTTTCTCTGTGAAGCCATGACTGTCCTGGGATTCAGTCTGTAGACCAGGTTGGCCTTGAACCCACAGAGATCTACCTGCCTCTGCCTCCTGAGCACTGGTGTTAAAGGCAATGTGCCACCACTGTCTGGCTAGAATGCCATGTACTAACAGATGAGTGCCTCACAAAAAGATCCTTTCCTTTAAAAATCTTTAAAAGGGGACTGGAGACCTGCCTTGATTGTTAAGAGCATATGATACTCTAACAGAGACCTGAGTTAAACTCCCTGCACCCATGGTAGGGGCTCATGCCAGCAGTAACTCCAACTCCAGGGAATTTAATAGCTTTTCCTGGGACCTGTCAGCACTGCACTACCATATACAAATACCCTGAACACACACACACACACACACACACACACACACACACACACACACACATGCACACACGCTTTTTTAAAATCTAAATTTTCCAAAGAGAGCTGGATGTGTATGAAGCCCTGGATCTTTTTTTTACCCCCCAGAACTACACACACTGGACTTGGTGGTAAACATCTATAATCCCACACTCTGGAAGTAGAGGCAGGAGGGTCAGAAGTGCAAGGCCATCCAAGGCTCTACTGTAAATTCAAAGCCACCCTGAGAAACATCAAATCCTGTCTCAAAAAATAAAAAACCTACCAGGAGCCTGTAGCTACCATCTTGAAATCATGCATCCCCTCAATGACTTCTGCACATTTTCCAACTAGGGAGAAGCAACTGAAGGGATCGGAATCGGATGTCCTGACTTTAATGTGAGAAGATCCCCACACTGACGGTTAAGAAAGGCTGTGGAGGGCTCAGGGTAGGGAACACGCCTAGTAAGCTTGAACCCTGTGTTCCATGCCTAGCCTGGAAAGGAAAAGGAAAAGGAAAGAAAAGCCTACAGAATTTCTTCCCAGTAGCTGCACACTACTTCTTTTTTTCTTAAATATATAGGAATAGGGGAACTTATGCATAAAAATGCTTTTTTTAGCCCTCTAATTTCCTGTGCTCTGTCCCTTGGAAGCTTTCCAACCAACAGCCAAGGGCTCAGTGCCTACAACTCTGCAAGTTGTCTACAAAAGCATCACTCAGAAATGCAGCTGGGGTTCCCGTGGGCTCTCCCACAGCCACCTACCTCCTGTCTTCACGAGGACGGATTTCACAATGCTCTGTCTGGGGTTTCTCTGCATACAACCTTGCCCCATGAATATTCTCTACAGTGCACACATGGCCAGCGCCTGCCTCCTCTGCCTCCTTTCTGTTTTGTTCTGAGGATTGGACCCAGGCTTGCACTACCATCCACAAATACCTTCCTGTTAGGTTACAGCTGACTGTGATTTTGAGATAGGGTCTTCATATGTCTCTATCTATGCCTAGCCTTAAACCCTTACTGTTCTGCCTCAGCCGCCCCCCCCCTTGCTTATATATAACCCTTGTGGTTAATATAAATGTCCCATTTATATAAACCACCTGGGTTTATAACAAGCTTCTTATAAATATCATTTAGCTATAGAGTTTTGGTATTTCCAGCTCTTAAAATGGAACTTAGCTAGAATTTTAAACCTCCACTTACTTCTCTCTCTTTCTCTCTCTCTCTCTTTTTAAATAATAAAGTTGTAGATAATCACAGCTCCTGTAGGAAGCCGACCACAACTGACTAGGGCTGTATTAGTCATGGCCGTCTTTCCACAATTTATGATTCAGAAACATCACTCAGGGCACCACTTATCCACAAACCAGCACTGAGCCTCACACTCACACACTGCTCAGTACCTAGTAACCAGGCGTAGAGTCGTCTATTGAGAGACATGTCCCTTCTCAGTAGGGTCTGGGTGGCTGAAGAGAGAATGTGTATGATGTCACGTCTGTGCAGGGGGATGGCTCCCTCATCAGGATCCTATGGAAAGGACGGAGGAAGCATTACTTTAAGGGACTACTGAGGAGGCTTCTGACTTGTGGCTCTTTGTAGCCATCTACCCCCTGAAGATAGCTGTCAAGAGGCTGGCTGTCCCCATGTAACCCTGCTTGCTGGGTACCTAGTTCCTCAGAACTGACACAGTCTATCCTGGAGAGAGAGACTGAAATCAGGAAGCCAAGGAAAAGTCACGAGTCACAAGGTCCTTCCCAATGTTTTGTAAGTGGTATAATTGCTGGGGAGATTGGGGAGAAGAGATTCACTTCCATGAAGGTCGTGAGTCCCACAGGGGAGTTTCTGTGAGTGTCAGTGATACCAGGGAAAGCCCATCCATGATGATAATGTGGCTGCCTCTGAGTTACCAACAGTCCGGTCAGTAACCCTAGCAGAGCTACCATTTCACCAAGCTGGTTCTAGGCAGCACCATTCTCTTGTCTGTTGTACCCCATCTGGCATAAAGAGACATTTGTCCACCTCTGCCCAGGAAAAGTTGCACAGTGCCCACAGAATGAATAGGGGCCATCAGTGGGCTGAGAGGTGAGTGGAGACTGCTGCGTGGCTAAGCTCTCTCCATGTCTGAACTGCTGTGGATACACAGACCTGCCCTTTGCCTCTGAAGTAGTAGGAAGGGTCCAGAAGGGTAAACACAACTCACCAGACAGGTATAAAATGGGAAGAAAAACAGAACGATTTCCAGATTATTCCTCTGTACAAGAACATTGGTGTCTAGCAGTGATGCACACAGTGATTTCACCTGAAACAAGAAATCACAGTACTTGTTCCTAAGAGACCTCGGCCAGCTGCTCTCGTACAGCTACATAAATAAGGTAACTGTTGCTGGGAATCTTGATATGACATTAGGCCACACAGGAGGTTGGGGTGGCGGTCAGGACTTAGCTCTAGGAACTATGAGGCTAGTGAAGAAGATACACAGCTGTAGACCTTACTGAGAGCTGGGGTAACCGACTATACACCCAGTTTGAGATCTTAAATTCTGTGACCCCACACAGGATCCTAAGGGTCCTCACACAAAACTCAAGGAAGACATAAGGTTCAGTGGATGCCAAGTGAAGGCAGGACCTACTGAGTGTCCTCTCTGAATACAGACAGGAGGGTGTGCAGATGCACTGAGGCTGGAAGCCATGAGGCTTGTGGGAAATTATGAGGTGTGGGGGCCAAGAGTCTGGGGAGAGAGCAGGTGAGCAGTCAGCTAGGAGCAGATGAGGAAGCTCCCAAATTGGGACTGTGTGAGCCACATAGCACAGCAGCACAGGACAGCTGTGAACAAAGCCACACTTTACAAAAGCATTCTTTAAGCAACTGATAAAAGACTGGGTCAAAGTGGGTGGAGGTAGCCAGTGGAAAACTGTTGGCCCAAGAGGAGACAGGGCAATAGGAAATAAGAGAGCATTGAATTCAAGACTAGCCTTGTCTACAGAGTGAGTTCCAGGCCAGCCTGGTCTACAGAGTGAGTTCCAGGCCAGCCTGGTCTACAGAGTGAGTTCCAGGCCAGCCTGGTCTACAGAGTGAGTTCCAGGCCAGCCTGGTCTACAGAGTGAGTTCCAGGCCAGCCTGGTCTACAGAGTGAGTTCCAGGCCAGCCTTGTCTACAGAGTGAGTTCCAGGACAGCCTGGTCTACAGAGTGAGTTCCAGGACAGCCAGAGCTACACAGAGAAACATTGTCTCAAACAAAACAAAACAAACAAGAAAAACAGAAAAGGAGAGAACAAAAAGGTCATACCATGGGGCAGGAGAAAGAGGGGACATTTGTAGGCAGGGATCTCCGACATCTCAGTCACAATCTGGGGGACTCTTCAAGTCTAGCATGGAATCCCCAGAAAGACCCTATGGGAAAGTTCTCCCAGTCCTCCGCAGACAGGAATTTGTACTAGCTACAGAGTTTGTCACCCATTAATTTAATCTGGAAACATTCAGTTCAAAGTGTGGCTTCACTACCAGGTGGTAACAGACAGCATGCCATCAAGCACAGGGTTACCAGTGGGGAAAGATAAAGATAAATGGGGTGCTCTCATTGTCAAGTTCATGAGCGGGGTTATAGTTATCAGGAAAGGAGGTTCCCTTGAAGGGCCTGGAAAAGGAAGCTGGGGAGCCTAAAATTTAGGTAAGAGGGAAGCCTAAGGGGGCAAGGGCAGAAAGAACAAGGTCAGGAGCTGTCAGGACAGCAGAGCAGGGGAGAAGACAGTTTCGACATGAATAGTATGGGCAAAGGAAACGAGACAGAGGCACAGCAGAGGCCCTGGCAGCAGCCTCTGAGCATCTGTACGCACAGCCACGGTCACTGAGGAGAGCTGGCCCAGGAAAGGACAAGACCTGAGTTGAGTTGAGTTCCCAGTACCCATGTACTTCCAGGGATCCCACATCTAGCCTCTGTAGGCGCCCATTCATTCTCTCTCTGTCTCTCTCTCTCTCATACACACCACACACACCACTCACAAATAAGAGTTATCTCTGATGGAGAAGCCATGCCCACAGCTCTGGGGATCAAGACACCTACCGTGAGCTGGTAATCAGTACCCAGCATGTACTTCTGCTCCTTCCCAGGTGAGTCTCTGCTGATGTGGCTCACCACAAACAAGGAGGCAGGGAGCCGGATGGAAGGGCTTGTCAGGACACTCCCCCACAGGGCAGCATAGAACACTTCCCGGCCCACGGCCAGAGACAGTCTCAGGAGCAGAGCATCTGTTCTGTTGGTGAAAGATGACAGGTGTGAGGGTTCCTCCTCCTTCTGCACTGGGAAAAGGCGGAACACTCACCACTGGCCAGGAAAACCCAAGCCTCTGTCATCTCTACATGCTGTACTTCCCACCCACCACTGCCATGTGTCACGTTTATGTGGCACACAGACCATCTCTTGAGTTCTGGGGGTGGAATCATGTTGCACTTGGAGGTACCCACTGAGCCGTTATTCCCTTTATTACATTTTAAGTAGTATTTATGACTCTATGTCTAATGCATGTATGTACATGTGTTAGAAGGTGCTTGCAGAGCCTGAAGAGGGTATTGATGTCTCAGAGTGTGGTGATACGTTATGTATCTAATTATCTAATAAAGGTTGCCTGAAGATCAGAAAACAGGACCAGCCACAGAGTTAGCCATAGGGGTCAGGCAGTGGTGGCACACACCTTTAACCCCAGAATTTGGGATCCCATGCCTCTGCTCCCAATACTTGGAAGCACACATGCCTTTAATCCCAGCACTAGGAAGGTTGAAAGGAAGTTGATATGGCCGGGCAGAGAAAGGAATATAAAAACTCCCCTACTTAGTCTGAGGATTCCTGGAGACAGAATTTACCCCTTTCAGTAGTGGTGAGAAGTTTCTGTCTCTCTAACCTTTTCTCCAATATCTGGCTCTGGGTTTTTATTAAAAGACCAATTAGGATTCGTCTAGCAAAGGAGGCTGTAAGCCACCCACCCAGAAAGTGGGAAACTCAAGGCCTCTTACGGCAGCAAGTGTTCTTAACTGCGGAGCCGCCCTCCATCCCCACACATTTAATCAACGTGTTCATGTGTGTGCGTGTGTTGTGTGTGTGCTGTATGTATATTGTATGTGCTTCCATGCATGAGCAAGCAGGCCAGCAGACAATCTAGAAAAGCTGACCTCTTCTATCACCATGCGGGTCCTGGGTATCAGACCCTGGGCACCAGGAATGGTAGCAGCCACCCTGACTTCTGGCCATTTGCCAGCCCCCCCTTTATTTTTAGACAGCGTGTCTCTGCTATTTCAGCTGGCCTCCTGCCTCAGCCTCCCGAGGAGGGGAATCACAGGTGTCTGTCAGTCCTCAGGCTCGTCACCTCTTATTGTCACTTAACCTTCCCATGACGCCGTCAGTAGCTCAGGACAGTGTCACTGTCAGTGGATCTGGGCCTGTTTTTCCATGGACGATAAAGTGAGGCCCTGCTCTGTACTGTTGGCACTGAAAACCACATGTGGGCTGATGACAGGCCTACCAGTGACCCAGCAGAGAGGGTTCACCTCATGACTGAGCTGACTCATCACCTGCAGGACTCCATTGCTCATGTTTCCTTCCTGCAGAGCCTTGGGAGGAAAGAAAACCAGGAGCAGCTCAGTGTAAAGAGCAGCTGTCAGGGTTTCTCAGCTCAGCCCTTCTGAGTTCAGATCCTGGCTGTGGGGCCTGGGACAGGACTGACCTCAGTACAGAGCCACACTCAGCCATGAGACAGAGACAAAAGTCTCTACGTAACAGCAGCACAGGAAAACAGAGGGTACGCAGGCTACACTCCTGGACATTCTCACTAGTGCCACAGTGCCTGTGTGGTCCCCGATGCCGGGTGAGTGGGACACAGTTGGCACTGTGGAGACCCGTCAGATGATGGCCACTCCACGACAATCACCTTCAGCTTGCTTTTTTTGATTTCTTTTTTTTTTTTTCTTTTCCTCAAGAAGCCATGTTGAGTTTATTGGGGTCTGGATATCCAGGGAGTGGGTGGGGGAGGGGAGGAAGGAAAGAGAGAGAAAAGAGAGAGGGAGGGAAGAGGGAGCAGAGCTTTTTTTTTGATTTCAAAAACAAAAGGAAAGGAAAAATACTTACTGCAAGTCTATACCATGCTTATATATTTAAAACAGACACTGTTCTCCGTAGAAATGAGTCTGGGTGATGAATACAGAGACTCACAACTGGTCAGAGTGCAGAGAATAAATAAATGACTTTGATGTCTCCTGGTCCCCTCCTTCCCCGAGTGCAGGGATGGAAAGACTAAGAACCGGAGACGGGAGGAGTGCTGGGACAGCACCCTCTGGACATGGCGTGGCCTGTGAACTCACACGCTCACCGCATCTGCGGCTACCTGCACGGGACAGACAAAGACTGGCTCTCTCAGCAGTTCACCAAGCGAAGGGAGGGACTCACAAGGGCCCTCTCCTCCATAATGGAGCACTGAGAGCTAATGGAGGGTCACTTTCTGCAGCAGTGTAGCCATTCCAAAGCTGACCATGCTCTTCAGGAAGCCGTGTTCAAAGTCAGTGGGTCACACACAAAAAACATGTGAAGGCAGAGGCCTTGTAGGAAAGAGGACAAGCTTCAGTGGGGGAGGGGAGGGAGGGGTCTGAGAGGGTCAGAGCGCAGGAGGAGAGCAACACTGATTATATAAACTTATGAGATAAAGGATAAAGGATAAAGACTTATGCCAAAGGATAAAGACTTAATGAAAGTTTTCAATGCACCTAAATCTTCCTGCCTCATGAAATATTTGTAAGAAATGATGCACTGATCTTAGAAAACCAAGGATGAATAGGTGAAAGTCAAGCCAAGAGTTTAGGCAGAGTACACAGGAGAGGTCTGCGGGGAAAGATATTGATTGGGTCTTCTATTAAAAGCTGAGCAAACACACAGTGCTTGGCTGTGCCCAGCTCTGAGCCGTCACACTGGGCAGAAGCACTGCTCAGCAGCTGCATTTTATGGTAAACTGGACAACTGAGTCAGTGTAGGCCCTGCCAGGCAGCCTCTGCCCTGAGCAGACAGGATGCTCCTAAGTGACAGAAAGAGACCCCTTAGCAAGGGGTTACTTTAGAAATTCCCTGCTCATGACCTAGATAAAACTCACTGTGAGTACTAGAACATACATGCACTTGCTCAGACCATCCCCTAGTTTGAGCCAGGGGGAGCATGATGCCTGCTGCTGGCATAGCTTTCCCCCTAGAAGGGTTCTGCCATCAAAACCCTGGAAACTCCCTGACCGATCCCTCTCCAATCCTCAGAACATGGGCTAGCTTTATACTGAAGAAATGCAGCTGTCTATCTCAATGTACTGAACACAGAAGAAAGGCCAGGCCTGGCTGGCAGCTTTGGGAGGCAGGGGCAGGTGGATCTCTGTGAGTTCAAGGTCAGCTTGATGTAAATAGTGAGTCTCAGGACAACTGGGATACATAACAGAGAAACCCCCAAACTGGCAGGAGACTGAGACAGCACAGCAGTTAAGAACACTGACTGCTCTTGCAGAGGACCTGGGTTCAATTCCCAGCACCCACATGGCAGTGCACAACTGTCTGTAGCTCCAGTCCTAAGTGACTAGACACCATCACACAGACATCCATGCAGGTAAAATATCAATGCACATAAAAAATAAAAAAGTCTCCAAGAATAATTCTGATATAACTTCACTCTGGAAAAGCCAAATAACTAGGATGAAAACCTAGAGAACTTTGTATTGTGTGAGGATGACTCAGACACCTCTCTGCTTAGACCCTGAGAGGCAGTGTGCAGCAGAGAATTTAAACCCGAAACTCTGAATTCAAAGCCAGCTGACAGCCTTCACCACCACAGGCCCCTGCTGTCTCCAGTCTTCCTCACTCTCCCTGAATGCTACTACCCTGTCTCTCCTGCAGACACAGCTCCATCAAGGACACCAACCTTTATAGAATGTGAAGTAAGTGGGTGGCCTGTCTAGGGTTCGTACCACAGCCCCAAACATCTCACAACCTTGGCTCTGCCACTATTTGCCCAGTGGATAGACAGGAAGCTGGATGTCTCTGGACCACACAGCTCAGTGTGGCCCTTCAAAACTGAACAAGCAGCATAGGTATGTATGTATGTAATATTACGAATGAGTTTAAGTATCAGGGGAAGGCTGAAAATCAGAGAGAGGAAGCACACAGTCAGTTCTCCCCCAGCTGTCCTGTAACTTCTTTAGCCTTGTTTTTGGTCGCTTTTGTCTGTTGTTTTTTTACCAGTTGCTTCTTTCAGCCGCTTTTGTCTCTCTGGGTTTCTACAGCCCTCTTATACCTTATCCCATCCAGGTTAGGATTAAAGGCGTGTAGCCTTGAACTCACAAAAACAGAAGAAGTTCTGACTCTGGAGTTGTGGGATAAAGGGTGGAGGTCACCACTCCAGCTTTCCCTGTGCTGGGATTAAAGGTGTGTATGACTGACTCAGTTGTTTATTTTTGTATTTAAGGATTTGAGCTGTCGGCCTAGGATTTGACTGTGTGCTTTCTCCCCTAATATTTAGGTTTTATTAAGTATGTCATATATATCCACATAAGTATGCATGAATATCATCAGGTATTCAAGTCAGCATTTCTCACAACCCTGCCATCCTAACTATGGGAAACGGATGCCAATGAGATGATCCAGGAGCCTGGGGACCTGTAGGGGAAACATAGCAAAACCCAGTCTCAAAAGCCAGAACAGAGATACATCACAGTTTCTTAACCTCACACTACAGACTTGGGGAAGGCACTTTGTCCCAGGAGAGGCTACGCACCTTGATGCCTGCAGCACTGTAGACCTCTGCCAGCTACACACCAGCAGCCAACCTACCCCCAACCTCAAACGAGAAAGTTCAGGGTCCTGCTGAGTAAGGTAGTATCACCTTGCAGATAAAAAGCCACTGATTTGTGCTGTTGAGACAGGGTCACACTATGTAGTTGGGGCTATCTTCAAACTCAGGGTGATCCTCCTGCCTCTGCCTCCTAAATAATGGGATTACTTGTATGTACCCAAGAGCTGCTGATTTACACAGTCCTTTCTATTTCAGTTGTATCTCATTTTCTTTCTTTCTTTTTTTCTTTACCTGTGAATTTACGAGGCAGGCTCTCACTATATATACAGTCAAAGCTGGCCTGGAGATTGCTATGTATCCTGGTTGGTCCTGCCTCAGCCCCTCTGGGGCTAGGATCACAGATGTATGTGGTGCATGTCACTACACCTGGCCTCTGACTTTCACTTTCTTACAGCCATCAAGGCACTTCCCTCTTCTTCTCCTAGAAAGGAGTCTGGTGACTAATTCACCCTTTTAATCTCATTTTGTTAGTGCAACAAAGCACAGGTGTGTGGCTTCGGATACCTTCAAAGGGCTCTGGGGCAGGTATAGGTAATACGTTGGCCTCCAAGAGTCAGAAAGCCAGAACAGTGACACTGTCACACACGGGCCAAGAATCACTGAGAAGTGTAAACAGAAAAGTTTCCACCAATGCGACAGCCAAAAGTCACTCCATCCTCATAGCTGGGTCTAGCCCAGCCCTTCCCAATGTCTCCCGACACTGACCCTGTGACCCAGGTCTCTCCTCTTCCTGTCATTATGTACTGGAGTATTTCGCTCTATTCCAGGAGCAAAAACCATCTTATGCTTCCAGCTCACGCACTGTGCCTGTAACACACACTCAGGGATTACATAAACCCTGCCTACCATCTACCTTGGGAAGCTGAACACCACTTCTGGGCGTGGCAGACACAGGCTTGGTTTCCAGTGACAGCCAAATCTACTCAGTGATGCATGCAGTTACCCAGCCCCTGGTTCAATGTCAAGAAATCACAATGCTGGGGTAAAATATCGATATTAAACAACACTATCAACTGTTCAAACAAACTCTCATTCCTCAACCAAAAGAGCAAACAAAAGTCCAACATTTAACATGTTTCTAGTGTGAGTAACACAGATTTGAATGACCTTTGGGGAACTAAGTATTGTGTGAACCTGTTAGAGAATGTAAAAACTCCAATATGCACATATTAACACACACTTGTTATCAGAACATGAGTGCACCAGAACTTACGGGAAGCCAGGTGATGTCCACCTCCTGTGTCACCAGGACTACTAGTCTACATACCCCCAAGCCTCACCGTGTGTGCTAGCCACCATGAGGGTCAACAAGATTAATTCACCTTCCATAGATGTGACTAGAATGGTGGGCTCTCAGGTGAGCCACGTGAAAGCCTCCAGCGGTCCACATGCAGACCTCTAATTAGGTTTGTCCAGCCCAAGTACAGATACAGATGAACTGCAGCCTGGGTCACTGTCACTGGCTACAGTGCGCCAAATTCTCTGTTCCCAGATTTTCTGAAGCTAAGGGGAACACTCCAAGCATGGCTGGGATTGACTCCTTGATTTTACAGGAGGCCCCAGGCACTGCCCAAATGCATGCCAGGATGATGTGGCTGAGGCCTGCACATGAAGTGTATGTATAGACACAGTCGGCAGTCACCACAGACGGGCGGGAACATGGGCCCTGTCACCAGTAGCCCATCACTGTATCATCTCTCAGAACAGTCAGCATGGACAGCAAATCTTTATAACACTAAAAGAAGAAAGAATTTAGAAAGGGCTTTGTGCTTACGCAATGGTTTACATGGCCACAAATTTCCTCCAGCCTCAGAGCTGGCACCAGAGCCCTGTGAGAGACCAAGAGCTTGAAGTGCTTCTTCAGAGCCTGCTGGAAGCTGTGAGGAGACTCTGCTCTGCTCAGGTATGTCAGCACATGCCTATGATCCTAGCACTTAGGAGGCAGAGACCGAGGCAGGAGGATTACAGTTAGATGCCAGTTGGGGCTACACAATGTAGCAAGACCTCTGTGTCATCACAAAATAAAATAAGAAAGGAGAAGTGGGGAGGGGACCCTGCTTTGAGCACTATGGACTCATTTCCCTAAGTCCTGCCTCATTATTTAGAAACAGAAAGGGCAGTTCCGGAATCTGAACCATGTGGATTCTACTCCCAGCTTTGCTGATCCCTGTAGTGGCACTGAGAACCCCGCCCAGCTACCTCCCTCACCTGTGAATGGAGGTGCCCATCAGGGGACGATTCCTCCACAGAGGAGTGGGTATGAGCATCTGAGTGTCTTTCCTCCACAGTCTGTGACAATGTGGACAGCTCCCTCAGAGGATATAATAAGTGGCCTGCACAAGAGCTTCCCTTAATAACCAGGGCTCTTCTCCAGGTCAGGGCCTGGTCTAATCTCTAGTCTTTGGCTTCCCCTCTGGTAAAGGGCCACAGTGAGGTTCCTGGGAGCCTGGAGATTCTGTCACGTGGCGAGCAGAGAAACGTGAACTAACCCTGCCTTCCCTGCGCCTTCCAGACCTTCATGTGTATGTTGGTGCTTCTGCAGTGGAAGATCCCAGACCTGGACAGGTGAAATCCACCAACCTGTCATAGATCTCAGAGCCCTCTTCCAGGCCCGGTAGCAAGCCCACAAGAAAGGCCTGGAGACTGGGAAGGAGCAGCTTCTGCAACGGGAGGAAGTACTTCTCATACAGGCCAAGCAGCACCGGTCGCACTGACATGGCGGCATAGGCCAGCAGGGGAAACAGGCCGCAGCTGTGAGAAAGACAGGAAGGGCAGGTGAGCACAGTCAGACACCTTGTCAACAGAACCCAAAGGTCAGCAGTGGAGGGGAGGTTTGGGGTTTGCTTTCAGTTGCTGGGGATGAAACTGTGGGCCTTGCACTGACGAAGGCCAAGATCCACCCTAGCCCCAGAAGGGAAGGGCACGCAGGGACATTTAACTGGTGAGAGATGCTTGTCTGACATGAGATGGTCACATGACACCAATAAGTCAAAAGCAGACAACTAAGCTTTATGTTCATTTTGCTCCTTACACACACAAAACTCATGGAGCCTGAGTGCAGGTCTTTCTGAAGGTGACCTATCTCTTGGCCATGGCTGGATGATGAGACAGCATGTGTTTTTCTCCCCTACGCATATTTTGCTTGTCATTTTCCTTTAAAAAATTTTTTGAGGTAGAATTTCATGTAGATAAGGGTGACCTTGAACTCCTGTTCTTCCAGCCTTTACCTCCCAAGTGCTGGAATTACAAGCAAGCACTGTGCCTGGCTTATCAGTGCTGGGGTCAAGCCCACATAATTTTCCAGTTGTGACCTGAACAGGGCTTGCCTTGTTGACGGCAGTACTGGGGCAGGAAGCAGCTATACCTGTACAAGAACAAGTCCTTGGCCAACCATTTGGTCCCCACAATCTTAAAGATGATCTCGTAGGTCTCAAGGGCTTTGAGGTGAACACCACTGGGCAGGGCAGGATGCAGACACTGAGCGAGCCTCTTGCTGATCAGGAGCCTCCGTGGCAGCAGGGAATACTTCAGGTTGCTCTGGAGAGCCTGTGAGATGAGGAGAGGCAAGGGAGAGGGCAAGCTGTGCTCTTTACAGAGAAAAACAAATCTGTGCAGGCCACAACACAACATGGGGCTGCGAGACAAACATACAGAGAGGGGTCAGAGGGAGCTGTGTGGAGGTGCCGATGAGACTCACAAGCCAGGCTCTCTGGGGCCTTGAGTAGCCGGAAGCCCCTGCCAGTGCTGGAAGGGAAGCAGACAGACAGCTTGGGAATGCTGTGGCACTCACAGACAGAAAGGTCTGAATGCACTCTATCCCCGAGGCCGGCAGTCCCCCAGAGATGAAGAAGGATGCTGGACTGTAGCCAGCATAGACAACATTGTCTCCCTCTAAGGAGCCTACTGTGTGTACTGAAGCCCTGTCTGTTGGCTGGAGGAGAAGGGGCCTCATTCGGCCCATCACACCCTCCATCAGCTCCCTAGCCATGCAGTTTTGGGTGGAGCTCATACATGAGGGAAGTACAATTTGTGGCATCTCTACTAGTTGGGGACTGTGCTGAGAGCATCTGACTTCCATAGGAAAAACGCTGTAATGCCAGAAAGATGTGTAACAACAGTATCCCCAAGCAAGCGGACACAGAACTCAGGACACAGGTTCTTCATACAGATCGAGAGTATCTGCTTGGTGTGTACAAGACCCTGGGTGCTAAAAACCAACAAAGGAGAAAACCTACTCTTCCTGGCACTGAGAAGCAGAGGCAGAGCACCACGGCCAGGAGATTTCCAGAGACTCCGTCTTACAATACTGTCTGATGCTTTGGTCTACCAACCCACACCCCACATTGTTTGCACAGCATATCTGTGGTGAGAGCACAAAGGGTAGGTTTCCTGAGAGCCACGCGAAGGCCTCCAGCCTCCAGCGCATGGCTGTAGTGTGCTTAGCCTACCCCATTTCTGCCCACAACCTCTGCAGCCCTCAGTATCCCAGCCCTGCTGGACAGCAAGCAGGTGGCCTAGAACTCTTACTGCACCAGCCCTGCTCCAGCCCCAGGTCAGGCTGCTGGTCCTGAGCCATGTGCCCAAGAAGACATTCCAGCTTTCTGCTTAGACGTAAAGAGATTGCTTCCACCCCCGAAACAACCGAGGTCAGGGGAGAGCTAAAGGAAGGAGGAAGATATTTTTCATCAGCAGTCTGTGGTCTGCACGAACTCTCAAATTTAATACAACTGCATCTTCAAGAAAAGTTAGATAAACTAGAGATTATCAAGGCTTGTCCTTTTTTTTCTTTGTTTGTTTTGTTTTGTTTTATGAGATGGGGTTTCATAGTGTAGCCCTGGCTGTCCTGGAATCACTCTGTAGACTATCAAGAAGCATCTTAAGGGCCGGGGCTGAAGTTCAGCTGCTAGAGTGTTTGCCTACCTAGTATTTATAGAGCCCTGGGTTCAGTCCTCAGCAATGTGTAAACCAGGCATGAACACACTCAGGAGGATCAAGATAACCCTAGACTACACAGAGGTCAAGGCCAGTTCAAGGCCAGCCTAGACACATGAGATCCTATCTCAAGGGGGGAAAAGTATCTTAATACATTATTTAAGAAGGCTGTAATATCCTAAAATGAAGAGAAGTCCAGCAAAATAAGCTATGTGTTTATATAAAACAACAAAGAACTGAGGCGGCCACTTAAATCACAAGCCATAACTGAGGATGGGAACCACTGGCAGATGAATCAGATGGGAAACAAATGCAGGCACGAAGCAGGAAATAGCACATTTGATGTAGGACATTTTCAGAGAAGAACAGGCAGAAAATCCAGGTGGCTGTCACCCTGCTTGGCAGATCAATTGATGGCTGGTCCTAAAGACGCAGCACTTAGGTGTTCTCTGTGACTGGTGGCAGACTCCTCAGGGCAGGGACTGTTTTTACTGCTCTACTGTTTTGGAGGACGGCATGGGTTTATCTGTTCAAGTCTACACAGAGTCTCACATGTGCTCAGTGTGTTCCAAGGACTGCTGTTGTCTGTGGTTTCACGAAGGTGGTTCACACCAACTCAGGCAGCTGGGATTCTAGAGCGTGTGCACAGAACAGGATGGCCATGTGACAGACCTAAACCAATATGGTAAGTGGAATTGCTTGAGTACTTTCTGGCGTAGGCTTCAAAAGCTAACTTGAAGATCTTCAGGCACTCACGCTTGCCTTTAGGGGTGACCCATGGCTCAAGGAAGCCACTCCCAGTGTAGGCCCCTACGTGTCACCAGCTGACAGAAGAATAAGCTACCCTGAGGAGCCACTAGAACATGGGGCCTGTCTGTTGTCGACCTTCCCTATGTTGACAGATAAACCTCTTCTCATAGATCCTTCCTCCTTATCCACAAGGAGCTGAGACCCCTGTGGATGCCTGACCCACACAACAGTGCCATGGTCTGTATATACCATGTTTGCCTGCACATACACCATCCAGATATCAATCGCCTTACAAATCAGGCTCTGCAAAAAGCTGACAAAGCCAGGTAATGGTGACATACACTTTTAATCCCAGCACTCGGGAAGCAGAGGTAGGCTGATCTCTGTGAGACTGAGGCTAGCCTGGTCTACAGAGTGAGTTCCAGGACAGCCTGGGCTACCCGGAGAAACCCTGACTCAAAAAACCAAACAGTTGACAACAATGTAAGAGGAGAATTGTAATAGCACCCTATAAAAAAATGATAAAGCTGTCTTATGGTACTGTGCCCATACTTCTTGTGACAAGGTAATTTGTAGGTTTTCTGCCCCAATAATAGATCAAGTCAAACTGAACAGGTAAATTGAGCAAAGCAACACAACTCTTGGGTGGGTTCACTTACTTCGGAGAATGAGGCCACAGAAGTCATGCATCTGAACTAAGGCAAGGAGATTTTAAAGATTGTAGGTGAGGGGTGATGATGTGTCTGCCACAAGCCTTGTCTGTGCCCAAGGATGGCCAAAGCTGAGCACTTAGGTGGGGCTGGGGCAGCTGGCATCATCAGGTAAGGAAGCTGCAATATCTGTGAAGAATTTGGGACTGGGCTTTTTGGTGCCTTTCCTTTGTTTGCAGCACTCTGCCTACAAATGGTACCCAAATATCCAGTATCTACAGCCACATTAAGACCTGAAAAGATTTTTAAAAGTTTCTAAACAAAGAAAACTCCACAGTAGGAGTTTATTTTCAGGAAACTGAAAGCCCAGATTGGTTTGTCGGCAAGCCTAACATACAGTTCATGAGAAACAGTTTGCAAATACAGAATAAAATCAGAGAAGCAGAGAAGCTGGGAAGAGAAAATAGTCATGTTTTCAAATTTAGTTTCAGTTGGCTCCATGGAAAGGAAAAATTATGATTAAGCAGGAAATTAAGCTTCCTTATTTATTTTACTCAGGAGCTATATAATTCCAAAAGAATTCCTGAAAGTACAATTAGGATATAATTACAATATTCTTGACCTCATTACATCTATAAACACAGCAGACTGACCTTAAAACAAAGTAACAGAGGCCGAAGGTGTAATGTTCCTAAATAGTGTCTGCTTAGTATGCAGAGGGCCTACTTTGGATCCTCAGTCCTCAAAATAAATACATAATAAAACAAGAATAAAATTTAAATTTGAGAAAAAGGGCTGAATTACAGTCTAGCTTCAGGACTAGAAGACAAGGAAGCCCTGTGTTCCATCCAAGGGTTTCTCTGCACCTCACTTTGGTTCTTTTTAACATGACACAGACCAACAACCATCCTCTTGAGGGTGCAGCTAGATCTGGGAGTGTGGACTGAAAGACAGCCAAGTGGTGGTGAGCCACGCCTTTAATCCCAGCACTCAGGAGGCAGAGGCAGGCAGATCTCTGTGAGTTAGAGGCTAGCCTGGTCTACAAAGAGAGTTCCAGGACAGTCAAGGCTAAGCTACACAGAGAAACCATCTTGAAAGACAAACAACAACAAAACAATGAAAAAGAAAGAAAGAAAGAGAAAGGGAGGAGAAAATAAAAGGTGGGGTATGTTTTATGTTATGTATATTTTACCACTAATAAAAAAAGTTTAAAAAATGTTTAAACTTAACAGCATGGGTAGAGAGGGAGAGAAATTAGGTTTGATTTTAAAATGCTTTATTTAACTGGTAAGTATCTCCTCTTGAAGTTCCCAGAAGCAGGGGGTGGAGAGGTGAGGGAGGCTGTGGATAGGAGGGGGCGGGGGGGGGGGGGGGGGGGGGGGGGGGGGGGGGGGGGGGGGGGGGGGGGGGGGGGGGGGGGGGGGGGGGCTGGCTCAGCTGGAAAGGTGCTGTGCAAGCCTCAGGACCTGAGACCAGATCTTAAACAGACACACAGAGCAGGATGTGGCCACATGAGCACAAATTCAGATTGTATTGAAAGAGATTCAGATTGTATTGAAAGAGACTCAGAGCCCGATATCAGGGGAAGGCTGAAATATCACAGAGGAAACACCACAGTCAATCCTCACCCAGCTGTTTTGCAACTTCCTCAGCCTCGCTCCTGGTCGCTTCTGCCTCTGCTGGTTTCCTAGAGGCCTTATTCTCACCAGCTGTATCCCATCCAGGTTAGGAATAAAGGCAGGAACTACTCTATTTCATAGCTAGCCTTGAACTCACAGAAACAGAGAAAGTTCTGTCTCTGGAGCTATAGGATTAAGGGTGTAGGTCACCACTCCCAGGCTTCCCCTGTGCTGAGATTAAAGGTCTGTGATTGAAGCCCAGATGTTTGTTCTTGTACTGAAGGATCAAGAGCTGTCTGCCTAGGATTTGACTGTGTGTTAATCTCTCCATATTTCAGGTTTTATTAAATATGTAACATATCACCATAGTATTCCCAGCTCCGGGGTGGGGTGGGGGTGTGGGGTACATAGATTTGAGAATCACTGGGGCTTGCTTTGGCCATCAGCTTAGCTCCAAGTTCCATGTGCGATTCCGACTCAACATCTCCCTCTGATCTCTGTGTGGATGCTTGTCCACAACAGCTATATACCTATATATACACTACAAACATATCTCTCTCTCTCTCTCTCTCTCTCTCTCTCTCTCTCTTTCTCTCTCTCTCTCTCACACACACACACACACACTCACACACTGCCCTTGCAGAAGAAGATAGTGCTTACTTACCGCAGAAGGTCACATGCCATCTATCTATAAGAAACATTAAGCCAGCAGTTTAACATATGCATCCCACAAGCCCATGGGGCACAACAGCCATGCAGTAAATACCTCAGGCCTTCCTCTGGAAGTCTGTCATTGTTATGAGGATGCCCATTTTACAAAGCAACAACAAAGCCATAAGTTGTCACAGTGAGTCAGGCTGGCCAGGTTTATCAAGCTTCAGGACTCAGTTACATCTTGCCAAGGGACACCAGCAGTGCCCTTTAGACCAAATGGGCTGGGAACATACACTGAGTAATAACAAAGAGGCCAGGACTTCCCACGTTAAGGCAAACAGGACTGACAGCATGAACGGTCATGCCTCACTTGAGAGGACAGTGACATGGGGGTGGCTGGGTCTGCTGGAGTTGGAACCCCACAGCAAGGCTGGCCAGTGTTTAACGGGGTGACACTGCTTCACCCCCTGTGTAAACAAGAAGCTTCCCTCTCAGAAGGCGCAGGCCGAAGAACACCAAGCTGCATTCAGTCATGAACTCTAACTCATCGATGCCAGGATGAGTCAGCTTTCCACCCAGCTTCAACACCCTCACGGGGTAAAGCTGCCGGAGAGCAACCTGTGTAGGTTAATTCAACTGTTCATCTCATGTAGAGAGATACATTAGAAAGCTCTTTAAAAATTCTTAAACCAAGTATGCTGGTGCATGCCATTAGTCCCAGTACTTGGGAGGCAGAGGCAGAAGGATCCCTGAGTTCATGGCCAGCCTGTCTACAGAGCAAGTTCCAGAATAGCCAAAATCACATAAAGAAATCCCATCTCAGGAAACCAAACCAAATATATATATTCTTATTAAATCAGCTATGGGAGCTCAGGCTTATTTATAATCCTAGGCCTTTCAAGGCAGAGGTAGAATTGCCATGCGTTCAAAGCTAATATCAGCCAGTGCTTTCTGAGCTGCTGGGGGGTGGTGAGTGACAGAAGGCTGGTGATTTGGACTAGGAGAGCCCCAAAGGTGCAGGCAGGAAGGTGAAGGGGTCTGCTATTACAGAGCAGGCCCAGAGGCCGAGCCTAGCCGGTGCGGGTGGCCGGGGCAGAGATAACACTGATCAATCACTCGGAGTGGGCTCTGTCAAGAGGAAATGCTTAGGAAAGAGCTCAGGAAGCCACTACAAGTCCAAGGGTCTCTAGCTAACCTACCAAGCCGCTGGCTGAATCAGGGCTCCTCCTTCAGTGGCTGCCAGGCTGTCCCAGGCTACCTGAGTGCCCCAAGGCTGTTTTCTCACACAGAAAAGGTACTGCCACCTACTCACTGGCTGGTCATGTAGGTTAAACACTGAAGGAGCTGAGACACACAGGGCACCCATTCCACTTCACCAGTACCTTAATGCTTAGTAAGTAGACATGCATACTACACACAGACATACCACCCACACATGCATATACACACCTCTGCTCTTGTACATGCATACACAGGTGCCCTCTATATATGCCGACACCCCACACATGTATACCAGTATACAATATGCAGTGACATCACACACATATCATACATGCATACATCCTACAAAAACACACACTCCTCCACATATACCCACAGTTCACATTTATAACACACATACATACATCCTACACATGCATATACAGCAGAGATGCACATACACCAACATACCTCTCCGTTGGCCTTCTCCATTTATTCCACTTAGACTCCTTCCTTGTGTGTATGGCTTACATGTGCACATGTGGCTTACACATGTGTGTGGAAGACTCCTTTCCTGTGTAGCTTACATGTGTGTGAAACCTCAGGCTGATGAAAGGTGTTTCTTCAGTCACCTCCCACCATATCCACTGGGACAAGGTCTCTCACTTAATTTAGAATTCACAGATTCAGTTGGACTGGCTGGCCAGCAGCCTCAAGGACATCCATGTCCCTGCCTCCTCAGTCCAGGATTACAGGCATGTACCGTTTTACATGGGCTCTAGGGATCTCAGCACAGGTCCTCAGACTTAAGACACCAGGCACTTTATAGCAGAGCCTCCTTCCCTAGCCCCTCTGTGAGGATTCTTTAACTGCTCCACTGAGCTGTACTCCCAGCAAAACTCACTCCTTACTGTCTTCATTCTGGCAGTGCTGTGAGGCTGAACAGGCAAACTGAACAACCCCCAGCCAACTCTGCATCTTTTAAGGATGCACAAATACTTCTGCTGTCAACTGCCAAATGCTGTGGGACTATGTTCTTACACATTGTTAATATTTGGCACTGTAAATATTGGTTTAATAAAATGCTGATTGGCCAGAAGCTAGACAGGAAGTCAAGGTAGGGCAACCAGACTAGGAGGATTCTGGGAAGCAGAAGCCAACCAAGCACAGAGGAAGCAGGATGAGAATGCTGCACTGAGCAAAGGTACCAAGCCATGTGGCTAAACATGGATAAGAATCATGGGTTAGTTTAAGAGTAAGAGCTAGATGGTAATATGCTTGAGCTACTGGCTCAGCAGCTACTATAACATTAAGCCTCCAAGTCAAAGATTTGGGAAGCTGCTGCCGGGTATTTGAGAGTTTCTGGCCAGGGACAGAAACTATAGTCAAATGTGTTTGCCTGGCCCAGAGAGGATCCAGGCTCCAGCTTAGACAAGGTTAAAAGATGGGCTTGATTGGGTCACATTTGGCTGTATAGACAGACACAGACTATCCAACCATGCAATTTTAGATAAAGAAAACAATGTAACTTATAAAACCAAAATTTCAGAGCAATATTGCCCCTGGGCGGGGGGAGGCATTCATAAATACCTGGAGGCATTTATGACTCTTTTTATTTGGTGGCAAGGGAGGGACGAGGCTATAGAGGCTGGGATGCTAGCAAATTCTTACAGTGCACAGAACAGCACTCACCTCCACCCCAGATGCCCACTGTGCTGAGGCTGAGACACATTCCCTTGTTGGGGAGCAGGGTTCCATCTCTGGCTCAAAAATATAAAGAGTAACACAATAAAAATAGCCCACTTTCAATGGAACAAAAATAACTAACAGTGTTTGTTCCTTTTGTATCTTTGTAGCAGAGGAAATCCCTTTCAATAGCTGGCCTGTAGCCTTCCTGCCACGCCTCAGGGGTCCCAGAAGTCACAAGGCCACATCTAAAGTAAACTGCACCATGGAAAATGGAATCAGGAGGATTAAATCTGAGAACCAGATCATTATATCTCCAGCTACTTCAGAACTCATGCCCACGTGATCTTTCCATGTAACAGTAAAGAGAAGGGCTGACTATTTACTGGGTGAGCAGCCACACACCTGCCTCACACTTCGGAACTGTACCCAGCTGCTCCCATACTAAGCATGCTCAATGCTCCTGCCTTCCAAGGCAACCCAATAAGACTGTTTTCCAGCAAACCACGGCACTAAGACATCTAGCTGGGGAGTTAGCAAAAGAAAGGATCTGCTACTTGCATTAAAAAGTAACACTTTGTGTATCACTCATATACACACATTTTAAAGGCTTATTTTTTTAAAATAATGCATATGTGTCCATGTGTGGGTATGTACAAGTGAGTACAGGTAATTTCAAAGCCCAGAGACATTGGATCCTCCAGAGTTAGAGTTACAGGAGGTTGGAACTGAATTTTCATCCTCTGAAGCAAGACAAGTGTGTACTCTTAACTGCTGAGCCATCTCTCAGCCCACCACCTCACACACTGATCAGCTAGTGAAATGGCACACAGTAGCTAAGGAACAAACTGATTCTTTTTTTTTTTTTTTTTTTTAAAACTTTATTTGTTTATTATTTATTTGCCTTGGTGTTTGCCTAGAACTGGAACTACAGACAGTTGTTAGCTGCCATGTGGGTGCTGGGAATCGAACCCGGGTCCTCTGGAAGAGCAGACGGTGCTCTTAACCACTGAGCCATCTCTCCAGCCCCCAACAAACTGATTCTTAATGAGACAAGCCACGGAGGGAGGGCAGGGGTGAGACAGTGAGAAGCACCAGAGGCCATGCCATTAGAATCACTGCCTAATGAGATCACCTGCCCATTGTCCCACAGGAAAGGCTTGGTGGGCCATCTGCTCAGCCAGCGGACATTTTTCAGTGTGCCTGGAAGATGTGAGTGGAAATAACATGTGTCATTAAGACTTACAGAACATTGTTGGGGCTGGAGAGGAATCCCTGGTGACTAAGAACTTATTCTGTTCTTACAGAGGACCTAAGTTTTGTTCCTGGCATCCATGTCAGGTAGCTCACACCTGCAGGTAATTGTAGCTCCAGGGACCTGACACCTCTGTAGGGCCACCTGCACTAACATGCATGTATGAGTGAGTGCACACACAAACACACACACACAAACACACACACACACACAACAGCAGGACTGAGAATTGTGTAGAAACTATCCATCGATTTTTCTGTTCCTTTACTTTGTCATGAGAACATTTTCCTGTGACTACTGGTCTACCTTACTTCATGGCCCTCCCCAACTAACATAGTTACTTCCAATTATTTGTCACCATATACAACAATTACAGCTCTTACAACTGCCTTGTGTTTTATGTCCATGGGATTAAAATAAAATGACCCACATTAACATTCTAATTGCTTATCCTGTGAGAAATGCCAAGTCACAATGAACTTCTATTCCATTCCCTCTGAACAGTGCCTCAAGTCTGCCCACACCAAGTGTTGAGGACCGGGAAGGCTATAGCTCTCACACATGGAGAATGGTGCGTCTCCTTGGAAACCATTGGAGACCTCTAAAGACATCAAATGTGGGGCCCGAGAGATGGCTCACAGCTAAGAGCACTTGCTGCTCAATCCCGAGGAACAGGGTCTAGAGCTCAGCTGCCTTATTACCTTGTTAACAAGCGTGAGTCCACAAGATCCTCACTTGTTTCTGACCGCCACTCAAGCATAGATACATGCACCTACACACACACAAATAAATCTGGCTGTTCTTCCCGAGGACCCAAGTTCAATTCTCAACATCTACAAGGTAGCTCACAACTGTTGTGACTCCAGTTCCAGGGGATCCTCACATAGATACACAAATAAATCATTAAATAAAATATATACCCACTAGAAGAAACTTAACTGTCCATTACCAGGAAATGGATCCACAAACTGTATTTCTGTGGACCTTCCTCAAAATTACAATGTAAATGAATTATGACCATCTACAGCTTAGTTAACCTTCAGATTAATAACCTTGCTAAATTATATAGTGCAGAGCAGGAGAAAGAGGGGGCATGTCAATTTATGCAAAGTTTAGTTTACTCTTAGGGCAGTCTCAGGTAGCCCAGGCTAGCCTTACACTCTCTATGCAGTTGGAGGCTGTCTTGCATCTAGTGCCCAGCTGCTGGGATTACATGCCTTTAGCACTACACATGGCACTGTTGAGATAAAACTTTTTAAAATGTAAATTCATCTACAGTGACAGAGAGGAGGGAGACAGCTGTCTGGTGGTGTGAATATGAAATACTAAGAGGGAACTTCTGGAGGTGACAGATACACAATTTTGATGGTGGCGATGGTCTCACAGGGTTGTATGCATGTCAAAACCCATCAAATCCCACTGAATGTGTTCGGGGCTGGGGCTGGGGCCCAATGGCAGCATCTTTGCGAGGACTTGGGTTTGTGGAACTATGTTCAGGCTACCATGTGTCAATACAGCTTGGCTGGAGGTGGGGGACTAAAAGGGACAGGTAGGAACGCCTAGATTGGACTCAAATAGCGGCTTGAAGGTTGGTGTTCACATCCAAACAGTTGTCTGGATTGAGAGGCGGCCAAGTTTAGCTTCCCTTCTGTTTAGTCTGATTAGGCTGCCTTTACAAGATAGCATACACTGTTTTTAAAACAACACGGATTTACCTCTCACAGTATCAGAGCCATGAGCAAGGGACGGCTGACTCAGATCTCTCCCTGGCTTGCAGATGACTGTCTTCTGGAGACTTGAAAAGAGCAGACAAGGAGGGAGGGGCCTTTTTCTTCTCTGTCAAGGCCACAGTCCTATCAGGTAAGGTCCCATCCTATCACCTCATTTAACTTAAATTGCCTACTTTCTTCAGAGTCACTTGGGGGTTGAGTCTTCAACATCCTATTGTCCATGTGGGGAGAATTCAAGCTTCACTTCAAGCTTTCTAGGCAGAGCAATGTAATGAGTCACTATCCTGGACCCGGAATACACTGCTGTCGTTTGGGTACTGGCCACTGGAGGGTTAATTGTCTGTGTGAACCTGGCCTGCCATCACCCCTCCAGCAGACAGGAAATGATGAACTACAAACATTCTCTCACTCTAACACAAAATAAATCAGCAGTCCTGCTTACAAATTATTGGAAAGTGTAACGAACTCCTCTGCAGACAGAAAGTTCTTCTCAAAACACTGCATCAACCCATCATGTTTGAGAAGCTCACCGTGGGCAGCTGGGTCAGCAGTGCCCTTGGAGTATCAAGCAAGGCCCCAGTACTTAGGGATAAGGGCCATGGTGTCATCTAAACCCCTCAGCTGGGCACAGCACAACAGAATTCAGCAGCCACTGCCATAAGTTGGAACCAGGGGTTTGAGCTGATCACTAGCAGGAGAGAACACTAGATAGCTGCTACCAAGTAGCTAAAACCATAGCTCCAGACAGAAACCATAGCTCCAGACAGAGGCATGACAGGCAAGCAACGGAAGAAAGACAGCCCTCGGCATCCTACAGGCTGGGAGGGGCACCTCATCACCTCCCTTCTCAGGGCCCAGGCAAGAATGAGGAGTTCTGGTTTAGCTGCTCGAACATGGCAGGCATCCTCACACACATCTATAGGACACCCCACAGGGTTATCCCTCCTTAAATGAGTGGGTACAGTGTGAAGCACAGAAGCCAGGGCTCTAGTCATCAGGAAGGCTGCCTGAGAGAGCAGAGGAGCCTGCCCAGGACGTCCCCAGGGTCACTACATCACTGAATCACTGCACAGGCAAAGGTCCCCCGGAGAATCCTGGGCAGCGAATAGGTTTGCAGAAAGAACATCATAGCCTCCACTTGTGGGTGAGGAAACCCATCTGAGCTTTTAACTGTGATGGGGTAGACATCCGGATTCATTATTAGTGGCTCCTGAAGTCCTAATACCCAATACCTTCCAATGCAACTGCCTGAGGAGAGAGCGCTTCAAAGGCAATTAGGATAGAGTGAGGCGGTGAGGTTCCAGGGAGTGTCTCTGGCATCCTTAGAAGGCCAGACAGAAGCCAGGGAAAATAAAAAAGGGGACATAAGAAGAAAAAGAAGCCACCACCCCAGAGTCTAGTTGATGTCTTGAGTCAGCTGAATGGAGAATTTTGGCACAAATGACTAAGTTCACTGTGGAGTTTGCCTAACTAGGAGCAGTATTCTTCTTCTGTGGAGATATTTCCTATAGGAATGTTAAAACAGCACTGAACCATGCTTAATGCCAGAGTGTATACAACCTTTAACGTAAGCTTACTCCTTTTCAATGGTAAAATCCAAAACTTCCCGAGAATCTCACAAACAAAACTAGAGAGAGAGCTTGCCTATGGCCCAAACACATGTCTTAACCCTGTGTCTTACTATAGTAAGGATCCCCTGAGTTCATGGAACCTCAGTCCTGTCCACCACACCTCAGGAACCACCCCTACATCCCATTTCCTAAAAAGGATAAATTAGAAAGAGCCCCTTTGAAACTTGTAGAGCCATTGACCTTCATAATCACACACCCAGCCCACACCAAAACACCTGACCACAGCCCTTTGGAGACACTTGCCAAGTCCTGGGCACAAACTGTGGTGTTCTTCAATGCCCCTTCCTCTCCCTAAGGCTCAGCTGAAATCTGTTCAAAACCTTTGCCTCACCCAGCCCAGCTGCATACAGACTCATCCTGAAAGTTTCTTCTGCCCTAAAGCTGAGAGGCCTGGCTTTACCTGAGTAGAGGCCTCAGTAGAGTGTCTCCAGGCTGCTGCAGGAGTCACCCGCTTCTGCCTCTGACTCTTAAAGAAGGGGCATCAGGATATGCCCAGGGGCAACCAGGCTGTGACAGGTGCCCCTTTATCACAACCCCCCCCCAATTCCGCTAAAGAGAATCCCCACCTAGAGCCAGACTCGGTGGTACACACCTTCAGTCCCAGCACCCAGGAGGGTGAGCAAGGAGGATCGCAGGATCAAGGTCAGTCTGGGCAACATAACAAGACCCTGACTACAATAGGAACGCTCCCACCTAGCTGGTTAAAGTGTTAGCTACCAAAGGAATTGTCTTTAGATTTGAATATTCCAGAACATTCGCTGGTCTTTGTCAGATGCCACCACAGTTATTCATGCTGCTAATTCATGTCTGGCCTCTGCTCAAATGTTAAGTTAGCAGAAAGCCATCTCTGTTTAAAATCGGTCACCATCCTCCTTACGCCCCATGCCCCACATTTAATTTTTCTTCCTAGTGTTCAGGACTCAACACCACACTGGTTGCTGTCCCACCACCAAAGCCAGGTGAACAGGGGTTTTGCCGCAGCCCAGTGTGGGATAATGCTCTTGGACATTGTAAAGATTTGTTACTCATATTGGTTTAATAAAATAAGACACAGTGGGTTCCAGCCATCACTAATAACTTCACTTCAACTTGATCATCTCTGTAAAGAGGTTATTTACAGAAACAGTTACATTGTAAGGACTCAGAGTAAGGATTTTGACAAGTACAATTCAACACACAGCAGCCATGAATGGCTGCTTGATCTGGACAAGTCAGTTAATAGTTACTGACAGCAGTGGTGGTGGTGGTGGGGGGGGCAGGAAGGAAACCTTGAATAAGGATATACAAGGATAGAAAGTGTGACTTCTTTGTTCATAATAATAATAATAAAAAGTGTAAAAAAATAGTTACTGACAACAAAATCTTGCTGGCCTCATGTGGGCAACAGAGTGGGGCTCCTTGGCCTTGAGAAGACATGACCCATTCTACACATATAAATTACACAGACACTGGCAGGAAAATGTAAAAAAGCCTAATAATAGCCTAGCTCTGGCGGTCAGGTACATGTGGGCGTGAAGAGAGTTGCGTGTCAAGTTATTTTACAAATATCTTTTTATTTTTCCTCTATTTTATTGTGCAGGCTGGCCTTGAACTCACTCTGTAGCCCAGACAGGCCCTGTATTTGCCACACTCCTGTCTAGCTAGGACAGGCCAGCAAACCCCAAGCCTGGGGCGTGTTGCAGCTACTATATAACTTGGCATGGTGAGTCCTTAACATGAAGTAAGTTCTCAGTGAACATCGGTTACCGAAGGCAGGGCTGAGGGTAGTCTTACTCTGCCACCCTTGTCCCTTTGAAGTCTTGCAAATCCTTCAGGCTGGACGCTCTGACCCACGGCCTAATTACAGCAGCAGAGAACAGGAACAGAGCCGAAGGTCAAGGGCTACAGCTTAGCTGTCTGACATGCATAAAGCCTGGGTTCAATCCTACCACCACATACACTGATGCACCGTCATGGGGGTGGGGGAGGGTGGGCAGAAAGGAAAGTTTTAGGCCAACTGTGAAGCATGAGACCTTGTTTTCTGTGGGGGTAGGGGATGATGGCAGTGGTGGCAGGAGCAATGGTGGTGGCAGTGGTGTCAAGCAATACTGCTCAAATGACAGGGAGGGATTTCTTAGACAAAATCTGTAGTAAGAAGTGACCTTCTAAACATAAACTTTATACAGTGCAATACCACAAACAGGGGTCATATCAATACCACAAACAGGGGTCTACCAATACCACAAACAGGGGTCATATCAATACCACAAACAGGGGTCATATCAATACCACAAACAGGGGTCATATCAATACCACAAACAGGGGCCATATCAATACCACAAACAGGGGTCTATTAATACCACAAACAGGGGTCTATCAATACCACAAACAGGGGTCTATCAATACCACAAACAGGGGCCATATCAATACCACAAACAGGGGTCTATCAATACCACAAACAGGGGTCTATCAATACCACAAACAGGGGTCTATCAATACCACAAATAGGGGCCATATCAATACCACAAACAGGGGTCATATCAATACCACAAACAGGGGTCATATCAATACCACAAACAGGGGCCATATCAGGGAAGAATCCTTAGGAAAAAGCATGTTAGGTGCTATACTTGGTCCTTCCCAGAGGACTGAATGACTGGGCTTGGACCATTTGCTGAGGACCATGTAGATGGAAGTAAGACAAGTCCAGTAGGATGGTGGAACGAGCCAGCTCTACTCCAGGTCCACCCAGACCAACCTTTCACACTGCCATGGCCTCTGCTGTTCTATTTCCCACAGCAGGACAAGCAACAAAAGTAATGTTAGCTACAGGTTGTACTGAGGAATGAATCAGCCCTTCAAAGCATCTAAGACACTGTCCATCCAGCACCCATGACAGCCCTGGATGGCAGGGATATAGCAGGAAGTCAGCTCCAGGGAGCCTGAGCTGTACCCACAGTAATAGATCAACTCTCCAGACCTCGGTTCCCTCACCTGAAATGCATCTGAGTGTCACCACTCTCCTGGAGTGAGTCAGTTCACAAAACACATTTCTTTCAGACCACCATGCAACATGATGGCTAATGCCAACAGACGGACGAACCTCTCTCTGATATCCGTACGAGTTTACAGACTAAGATAACTGAGGTGGGAAGACCTGCCTTAAATGTAGCTGGGGTCCTGGACTGAATAAGGACAAAGAGAACTGAGCAACACTGTTCATCTCTCTGCTTCTAAAATGCAGAGACAATGTGACCAGCCGCCACTCTCTGCAGGTACACGGTGTCCGGATGTATATGCCAGCAAAACACTCATACACATTTAAACACACACACACACACAGAGACAGACAGACAGAGCAATGCTGCAGTGTTCTTCCTGTCTTTCCATTTGTTTTTGAGCCGGCCACAATAGCCCAGGCTGGCTTTGAACTCGCCTGTCCTCTCAGCAGCCCTGGTCTCCCCATGGCCCATCCCGTGTTGGGAGCCCAGTGCTCACTCAGGTACTGAGTAGTGAAGCATCTGGGCAGGACTTTAACATGCCTCGCCTCTTCCCTTCCCCTATCTAAGAGTCCCTATCTATTACACACACACACACACACACACACACACACACACACACACACACACACACGCACGCACGCACGCACACACGACGCATGCACCTGTCCAGTATTCCT
>PVIH01013441.1:0-58436 GCA_004025045.1 Sigmodon hispidus
TTACTGCTGAGTAGTATTCCATTGTGTAGATGTACCACAGTTTGTTAATCCATTCTTCAGTTGAGGGACATCTAGGTTGTTTCCAGGTTCTTGCTATTACAAATAATGCTGCTATGAACATAGTTGAGCTAATACCTTTGGAGTGTGAATGTGCCTCTTTAGGGTATACACCCAGAAGTGGTATTGCTGGGTCCTTGGATATTTTGCTTTATTTTTAAGTTTCAATCTCTGTGTTGTCTGCACAACACTAACCATACCATGCTACAAGCACTTGAAAAGGCTATTTAGTAAACAGCTACTCTAGAGAAAGCGACAGGAAGAAGGTCTTGCTGGTGACAGATCTTAGCTACTGAAGGCAAATTGTGTCAATTTTAATGAGCTTTGGCACTGTCTCAGCAAGTGGGAGGTGGGGTGGAACAGTCTGAAAACTTGGAGTACACAGAAATATTGCACATCAATATTAAAAGGAATTCAAATACAGAATGGCTTCTCAGACACAGATTACCCTTGTAGTACTGGCCATTCCTACTGACACTTGCTGTCCTGATTTCCAACCCCCTACTCCCTGCCCATACCCCATATTACACAGGTTAGAAAATTGATCCTGCATTCATGCCAAACAGAAGTCATGGGATTAATCAGCTTCAGTGAGAAACCAAGTTCTCAGCTCTCAGCTCTCACGGCAAACACATGATTTAAAATTTAATAGTATCCAAGGCAGAATTTGTTGTGACAAATTTCTTTAGTTTGTGGCACCCAAGCCAAGCAAGCATGTGGCCAGATCTGTAAATCAGCGCATGCTGGAGGCATATCCCACCTTTTCTTTTGCCGGGTTAGTGTATGAAGAGCTCATGGATTACTGAAGTGACTTCTAAATTCACTATTCCACTCACTGAGAACTGGAAAAGTCTAAGATTGGTCTGGACCACATCTATTGTAAGAACAGTATTTCAGTGTCCCTGGGGGAAAGTACTGTTCGGTGGGCTACACGCTTGTCAGCTGGCTATCTGTAGGTGACTGCCTGACCATTTTGGCCACAAGTTTGTATAAATTAATTTCCACTCCAAAAAACTTCTATGGATCCATCATACACACATACACATATGAAAATAATATGAAAAAAAGTCTGCTTAGACCCCCACACTAATTATGAAGAAAGCCGGCCTGGCAAATGGTTAATTAATGCCAGGGTCTAAGTACTGTCATAGCACCAGCCAAAGAAACCATTTAAGTTGCTTTGCTGTTAGAATTCTCATTATCTAAAAGCTCTCTGCCTCTTCTGACTCGATGCAGAGAGCACAGAGCTGAGGCTCACACGTAAAGACTCAAATCAAGCCCAACATTTCCTAGTTCTTGTATGAATTAGGTGCATGCTGTTTATCTCCAGTGGCATAAGAAGACATCCTCAGAACACTTTGCACACCAGACACTGGAAAGAATGTGGAGACTGGGCAAGATGGTGCTTGACTGCACTCTCCTTACTCAGGAGACTTCGAGCTTCAGACCAGCCCTTAAGCTTGATAGTAAGACACTGTCTAAAAGCAACAGACTCCACCCTCAAGTGGGAGAGGCCAAAGAAAGTTAACAGAAAAAGAAGAAAATATAACATCTGTTTTTCCCCCAGGAGAAGGAAGTTTCATTATTATATGGAAGCAAGATTTATAAGAATTCACACCATTAGCTGGCCATATACTTTGCTCCAAGCAGGATAAATGATCAGTAATAATTTGCTCTGTGCAAGTAATCAATAACAACTCCAGGAATGAAGACACGTGCAATGACTATTCAAAGCCCATGAGAAGCAATAGAAAGACCTGGGCTCAGGTTCCTGAGTGGTAAGGGGCTAAGGGCCAATGACTAGTGACACTCTGAACCCTCCCTTTTCAATAGCTTTGAAGGGGTTTTCTAGTATATTCTACCTATACCTGATTGACCAGAACCCACCATATGGCTAGCCCTCCCTCCAAGAAAATCTGAGAAATAGCTTTATGTTGTGAATCATGTCATTAACCCTCCAAAATATTCAGAAGATAATGGAAAAGGAGGCTCTACCCGATGAGAGAAAATCAAATGTGACACACAAGAAAGGGAGTCACCATTTGACAAGAACCCAGCCTGGGACGGTCAGTCAGAGGAGCTTCCTTGGGGAAGTCTTCAGTTGACCAGCTGATGAGAAGCCCCTCCCACAGCTCTCAACTCTCCCAGATGGCCTTTCTGTGTAATCCCTGAAGGGGAAGAAGACAGTTGGCTCTGGGGATCATTACTGGTTCAAAGAACCTGCTAGTAGTTCCAGTGTCCTGAAGGCAGATGACTATAGCCTGATGATATGTCAAACCCTAACAATGGCTTACTGCTTTAGTGGGTAAATGAATAAACTGTGGTACACCTAGACAATGGAATATCACCCAGCACTTAAAGGAATGGGCTGTACAGCATGACAAGATATGGAAGGAATTTAAATATATATTACCAGCTGAAATAAGCCAATCTGAAAGGCCACATGCTGTGGTTCCAATTATATGATGTGATGGTTAACACTGATTATCAATGTTATGGGATTTAGAATCAGCACAGAAACAAAGCTCTGGGCATGTCTATGTTCTGCATTAGGCTAACAGAGGTGAGAAGACCCACCCTAAACATGGATGGCAGCATTCTGTGGGCTGGAGCTCTCTACTGTAGTAAACAAAGGAGAAAGGCAGCTGAGCATGGACATCTCTGATTTCTCACTGTACATGTAATGCAACTACTTCTTGCAGTTCCTGCCTTCCCTGTCCTAAACACTGTATTCTTAGACTGTGGCCAAATAAACCCTTTCTTCCATAAGCTGCTTACTGATAGGTGTTTGGTCACAGTGATAAGAGCAACTAATACATATGACAGCTTTGGAGACAGTACCATTCTGTGTGGCACTGTGATGGTGGATTTAAGACCCTCTAAAATGTACAGCACCCAGAGTGGATCCTAATGTAAGCTATGGGATCTGCTGATTACATGTGCTGATGAAGGCCCACCAGGTCTCATGACTGGGTCACTTTGGTGGGGGATGTAGATAGTTGGGGCAGGTGAATATGATCTGAGGGATGGGGGAAACAAGGAGTATCTAGAAAATAACTGTAACTTTTTCTTGAGTTTGTTATAGAATCAAAAATCACTTTTTAAAAGTCTATTGAAGAAAACACATGTTAAAGCATCACTAAAGGTGATTTTCTCATGATCTTTGGGAGTTAGAGATTGGAGGTGACTTAGCTGGGAACTCAAGGTCTCCACAGCTATCTGAAGGCTTGCCTAGCACTGAAGACCTGCCTCTAAGGAAGGAACTCTGGCTGGTGTAGGCATCCCCAACTCTTTACCATACAGACCTCATCAAGGGGCTGCCTGGGAAACCTTTCACTATAGCAGCTGATTAGAAAAAGACAAGGTGGACATTATAGTATCTTGGTAATGTTGATACAGCTTCGGAAACCACACACTATCCTCTCCACAGTATCCTGCAGACAACATCAGTCAGCTCTGCTCCATTGGGACTGGATCACATGATGGTTGCAGTGTGAGGAGCCAAGGCTCTTTGGCGGCCATTTAAAATTTTGGCATGTACAATGAGAATATAATATGTGAACCAATGACTTTGAATCAAAAATTTTACCTGTTACATATTTAATAAAACCTGAAATATTTGAGAAATTAATAACATACAGTCAAAAACCTAGGCAGACAGCTCAGGAAGCTCTTCAGCTTTAGACATAGCTCAGGAAGTTCTTCAGCTTTGAGTGTTAAGGCCAAACAGCTGGGCTTCAATGACACACACCCTTCATCCCAGCACAGGGAAAGCCTGGGAGTGGTGACCTACACCCTTAATCCCATAACTCCAGAGACAGAACTTTCTCTGTTTCTGTGAGTTCAAGGCTACCTAAGAAATAGAGTAGATCATGCCTTTAATCCTAACCTGAAGGGATACAGCTGGCAAGAAGGGTATTTAATGCCTGTAGGAAACCAGCAGAGGCAAAAGTGACCAGAAGCAAGGCTGAGGAAGTTGGAAGATAGCTGGGTGAGAATTGATTGTGGTGCTTCCTCTCTCTGATATTTCAGCCTTTTCCTGATATTTGGATCTGAGTCTGTTTCCTTACAACCTGAATTTGTACTACATTTACCTTCCTATAAAACCAAATGTTATGACCAGAAGTAAAGTAAGAATCAACATCAATACTTACATAATCAGGCTGTGCCCTCTGAACATCCAAGGGACTTGAGATGGCAGGTTTGGCAATATGTAGATAATGGTAAGACCCAGGAAGAATGCCTCCTAGAGGAAATGGCAGGTATCCACATCAGAAATGAACTGTTGGTCTATATTTCATCAAAGAACAATCAAAGATGCCTATAATGTGTCTGCTCATGAAACTCTAGTGAATATATGGCCAATTAGGAGGAAAGGCTCTGGGGCAGTTGAACCTTATTTCATCAAATCCATATGATGAAAGTAGCATACCCTATAACATAGCCACCTGTGCAAGATGTGTAGCAATGCATCCCACTGATCTACTCTAACCCACTACTACCCAACCAGACCAAGAGCTCCATAATGTTACCATGGCGATCCTATTTCCCATACTCCTCCAAATAGCCAAAACAATAAAAACCATATTTACATGGAAAATTAACAAATTGTTTGCTTAATGCTTTAAAAAAATCATTATTATAAGGTCCTTCATATTTTGGAGATAATATTGAGTCATATCAAGCTGGAGTCTTTGAGGCCCTTTCATTCTCTTACCTGCCTGAGGGCATCCCTAAGGTCCTACCCAGAGGAGAGGATCCAGACTTCCCTGGGGCTTCTCCTGAGAGAGAGCAAGGCAGTAGTGGAATGTACCAAAGTAGTGGCTTTGGTCTTTTGGGTCTCGTGTTCCATTTACTAGATCAAGTTTCATAAATACTGTCAGGGCTTATACATGTGCTCTTTACAGGTTAGTCTGCGAATCTCCCAGAACTGAACACCAAATTCTGAAAATATGTGGATTTTTTTTTTCTAATGGGAAGGTCCACAAACATCTTAAAACACAGTTTTAAAATATCTCTTCTCTCTCTGTCTCTTTCTTTCAACATAAAAAACCAACAACCTGTCTTTCTCTTCCATGGGCAGCCTGAGGTGACCTGTGAAAATGGTCCATTCCTCTCCTGACTCAGAAAATCCTATACAATCAGGCAGATCAAGAGGTTCATATCCTCAAGTTCACTTTAGAATACTCACAAAACTACCCAGGCCACCAAAGGTATGCAAATCCTAAAATCCACCAAGCATCTGAAGGCTTTCATTTTGGAGATGTAATGTGCTCCAATCTGACATTGTAACGGAAGAGTGAGTAGATATGCCCAAACTGAGTAACAGTGCTGGACACAGGGCTGAGGGTCCCAAAGGAGAGCCAAATTCCTACTGTACATGCTTAAGTTGCAGAAAGCAACATGAACCTAAAGGGTTGGATATAGATTCTCCAGTCACTGACCATACCCAAGACAACAAGAACATATCCATCCTAGAATATGCCTTTGAACTTGTAGAGCTCATGGTTGAAGTAACCTATACATGAACTCCCCCTGTTACATGGAAATGGTCATCACTGAGAAGAACAAATTGTTTCTAAGCAGGAAGAGATGGTTGTACAGAAAAAAAAGATATCCCAGAAGAAAATGGAGAAAGAAAAGCTTGAGGTACAGGAATAAGGTAATCAAACTAAACTAAAACAACAACAACCGCCTTACATGAAGTCATCTTCCTAAGGTCAACAAGACTTAGGGAATGAAATGGGCTGTTTCACAGTAGAAAGTGGCTGAGCTTGTCCATAAAGAGAGCAGGCTGCAGAGGCTAGAAAGATGGTGCATAGGAAAGGGCACTTGATACCTTTGCAGAGGACTGGGGTTGGTTCCCAGCACCTATAAGGTGACCAACAATTGCCTATAATTCCAGTTCCATGGTATTCCATGCCCTCTGCAGGCCTCCACAGGCACTATATACATGTGATTCACAGTATACATGAGGGCAGCACAACCATACACACAAATTTTTTTTTTTTTAAAAAAAAGGTAAATGTTTAAAGAGAGAAAGCTAAAGAATGAGTTTCTTGAAAGGGTCTCTTTAATTATGAACCTATGGTGGGAAGGGGAATTTAGGATAAGATGTTAGGGCAAACCACTGCTCACTAGCTCTGACATCTCTAGGCAAGTTAGTGATAATTTTCCCATCTATAAACTGGGGACTGTGTAGTGGAAACTAACCTAGAAATGTGGCCTCTTGGACAGTGTAGAACTGGGATTCACTTATGACCATTGAGGCTACAGAATTAGGGGAATAGTTAAAGGGTAGCTTAAGATAGGGGTACATGTATGCAGAAGCCCCCTTTCCTTCCTGTTTGCTCTTGGATGGAGGACCTGACCCACTAAGTTTTAGCCACGTGGACCAGTCCAGCCTTCCAGGATCCATAAAATTGTTCAATCTTTTGTTATCAGTGAATCTCCCCTCATAACCTCCTAAATAAAATATATTCTTCTTTATCAGTTGCCAGTATTTGCAATTATAGAATGGTCATTGGGGGGACCCCATAATAAATGCCCAGTATGCAAAGGTCCACAATAATGATATTACCAGTTCACGATTAATGCCAAAGAAATAAGGCAGGCTCTCACTCTACCTCTAGGACAGTCCACTAAAGACCAAGGAGCAAAAACATGACTGGCTGTTCTGAACACTGGCCTCATCAAATGAGAGAAAAGGGGCCTTCCAAGTACCTTGAATCTTAGCTCCTTTGTACATGGGGATGAGCCGGTCAAGGTCAGCTGGTGGTTCAGTCACAGGCTCAAGGGTTGGGTCAAAGAGACTGAGCATAGCTGCTGCCAGTTGAAAGCCAATTTCTTTAGAACTGAAGTTGCTGTGAGTCCATTCATTTGAGTAATATCGGTTAGAGAATTTAGTGAGGGAGCCAGCAGCTCTGATGGCTATGTCATTGGTGTGGAAAGTGGTGTCAATCACAAGTCGGCCATCATAGACAAGGCATGCATCATTAAAGGCTTTAAATGTTTCATAATCCACATTCTTCTTGTAGAAGCTGAAGAAAGCCTGCAAAGAAAAAAAAAACCCACATCATTACTATGTGAGTGAGGATGGCCCCCATAGACTCATGTGCTTGATGGAACTGTTTGGGAAGAATTAGGAGGTGTGACCTTGTTGGAGGAGGTATGTCACTGGGGGTGGGATCTGAAAAGTCTACAGTATTCCCAGTTATCCCTTCCTCTTTGCTCCCTGCTTACAGGTCAGATGTAAGCTCTCACCTAGTGTTCCAGCACCATGCCTGCCTGCCTGCTGCTATGGTCTCTTACCCTCTGAAACTTAATTAAATATTTCCCTTTATAAGTTGCCTTGATCATGATGTCTCTTCACAGCAATAGAAAGGCAGTTAAGACAATTTGTTATTCCCTTTTGTGTTCCTTGCTGGGGAGGGGGATCACAAAGCTAGGCAAGTGTTCTCCAAGTCACTGTTCTTGGTTTTACCTGCCCCAGAGTGGGAACAGTTTTTAGAGTACAGAAAATGCCTACTAAAAGTTTATCATAACTCTATGTGATGGAGAGAGGCCAATGGAAGGGAAGGGGTAGAGATGATTATGGACCTTTGAAATGAAGACCATATAAGGTCACCCTATATAACTCTGTATCAATCAATTTATATATACCATTGGAAGAAAGGTCAAGTGAGGGACATGCTGGCACAGAAGTGAGCGGTTTTTCCCCCTGTGGGCTAAGGGCCATGTTTCCCCTGCTGTCCAACATTAAGGTCTCCACTATAGCCCTTTTCCAGCCTCCTTTGCTTGTGTCTGACTCAGATCTCTCAAGCTTCCTTCTTAGAGCTACCCCATCTTCTCTTGAATCTTCAGAGTATTCTACTTGTGAGTTTTAAAAAAGAGCAATCTTAGAAAGATTTAATCACATATTATTTATTCACTGTATGTGTAGGTATGCTTGAGTATGTGCATTCTATAGCTTTTGTGCGGAGGTCAGAGTGGGTGTCAGTTTGCTCATCCATAGTGTGAGGTCTGGATCAGTATGTCATTAGCTTTGGTGGCAGAAGTCTTCCGTCTCTAAGCCATCTTTTCAGGCTGTAAACCTGGTGATGTCACTGAAAGATGTCCTTGATTGTAAGCCATGCATGCTATGTCTACCAGGTTGGCTCTTGTCCCATTGCTTCCTGCCCTGGGGCAGCAAGCAGTGGCATGGCCAGTAACCTCAGGGCTGTATGTTCATTTCTCCAAGTCTCTCTCTGACTCTGAGCTTTGTCTTCCCACACGCCATTTATTCTCTTCTCTCTTTCTCCACTCAGGAAAACTAAATTTTTACCTATATAAAAATAGAGGCCTGAAAGTGGTGGTACATGCCTTTAACCCCAGCATTTAGGAACCAAAGGGAGGTGGATCTCTGTGAGTTTCAGGTCAGTTTAGTCTACAGAGATAGTTTTAGGATAGCCAAGGCTACACGAAGAAACGCTGTCTCAAAAAACAAACAAAAAAGTAGAAAAAATTAACAAATTCATATTTTACATAAAATAGTGTCCTTCACCTCTTGAACCTTTGACATTTTCAAAGTTCCCCACAAAAGTTTTTCTATCTATTAGTTTTTGTGGTAGTTTAAATGTAAATTGGTCCCCATAAGCTCACAGGGAGTGGCACTAGGAGGTGTGGCTTTGTTGAAGTAGGTGTGGCCTTGTTGAAGTAGGAGTGGCCTTGTTGAAGTAGGAGTGGCCTTGTTGAAGTAGGTGTGGCCTTGCTGGAGGAAGTGTGTTACTGTGGGGTAGGCTTTGATGACTCTTGCTCAAGATACTGTCCAGTGTTTCAGTCAATTTCCTTTTGCCTTCTGATCAAGATGTAACCAGCACCATGCCTGCCTGCATGCTGCCATGCTCCCTGCCATGATGATAATGAACTGAACAGCTGAAACTGTAATCGAGCCAACACAATTAAATTAAATGTTTTCTTTTATATGAGTTGCCGTGGTCATGGTGTCTCTTCAAAGCAACTGAAAGCCTAACTAAGACAGTTTCTTTTTCTAAATTTTGTTAGGTTTTAAGTAACACATTTAGCGAAGATTACGATTTTATTTTTTTTAGCTGTAATGTGTATCAGCACTATGGTGCTGTTTTTCACATTGCTCTAGAGTGTTCCCAACTTTGGCTGCTACTGGATTTTCACGGTCGTAGTTCCACATTGGGAAGTGAATCTGCAAATTCAGCTGTGATCTGATAGACCTCATTCATTTGTACTCTCAGAGAGATACTTTCCTGTTAGATACTTGTCAAGGCCACAGGGCTCTTTTGTTAAAAAAAAAAAAAATTAAATATGGAGGTTATCATGCAGCTGAACAGATGGATACACAGAAAAGACATTCTTGAGAGCTACTAGCTGTGATTTAGATTGGCTGGAGGCTGCACACCTGTTAGGAACCCAAGGCAGAAATAAAAAAAATAAAAAAAAAAACCTTTGATGTGTTGTTAAACACCAATTTCTGCTTGTTTGTTCTTCAAATCTATATTTATTTATTTATTTATTTATTTGTGTGTGTGTGTGTGTGTGTGTGTGTGTGTGTGTGTGCGCATGTCTGTGCATGTGTGTGGAGGTCAGAGGACAGCCTCAGAGGTTATCTATTAGTTGATATCCACCATTTTAAGACAGCGTCTTTGGCTGACCTAGAGCTCACTGACTAGGCTGAGCCAGCTAGCCAGTGAGCATCAGTGGGCCACCTGACTCCATCTCCCCAGGGTCATAGTCTTCTTTCCAGGTCTAGAGTTACCATGCCCACTGCTGCTTTGTTCTTCTCACCAGTTTTAAAGAAGTACTGCTTCAGGAATGGTGGTACAATGCTTTGGGACTGAATCTTCCACCAATAAGAACTATAAGGTCAAAGAGAATGACTGCCACAAAGGGTCCCAATTACTATTTAAAGTCAGGGAGATTGTATATGACCATAAAACACTGAAGCAATGAGCAGCCTGGGACTAACTTCCCATATTTGGAAGCTTTAAAAAGGGGGTGCTTTAGGCATGTTATGTTCTAATAAAAGAAAGAATTGGTAAATTTTGAAGTAATATCAACAGATTTTTCTGGTTATAAGAACAAAGAGAGAAAATTCTATAAAAACAAATAAGCACAGCTTTAAAGCTTCAGGAGACGTGATATGTAATTGGGGG
The DNA here is from genome assembly GCA_004025045.1 of Sigmodon hispidus. Lineage (NCBI taxonomy): Eukaryota > Metazoa > Chordata > Mammalia > Rodentia > Cricetidae > Sigmodon > Sigmodon hispidus. Next base: position 10,224 of record PVIH01013441.1, read on the forward strand.
TGTAATTAAGGCCTGACAGAAGAGTGGGGCCAGATAATGGGCAAGAATTTGCTAAAATTTAGTGAAAGCCATGGATTTATAGACTCAAGAAACTTGGTAAACCACAGGTAAAATTTTAAAAAAAATTAAAATACATAAACACAAATCAATTGCATTGAACTTCTAGACAACAAAGACAAAAAGAAAATCCTGAAACCATACAAAGAAAATGGTGCATTATGTCCACAGGGGAGCAACGTCTTCAATGGTGACAAGCTTTTAAATCAAAATGTGACAATATCAAAACATCGCAAGAAACAGATTCAAAGTTGGAGAGGGCCCTGTGAGCCCTAAATTCTATATCCAGTAAAAAAACATTTTTTAAGAATGAAATCAAAACAAGCATGTTTTTCAAATAGAGAAAAACTTGAAGTGCCATCAGACTGGCTATACACTAGGAGCTGTTTGGATGAAAGGAGATCTGTATTTTCAGAAACAAAGAAAGAGATGCAAAAATGAGAAAAATATTTGGAAATACATAAAATATGTCTCTTAGTTCTTTAAAATATACAGGAGACTGGAGGAGGGAGATAGAACTCAGTTGGTAGGGCACTTGCATAGAATGTAAAGATCCCCAGGCTTGGCCCTCAGCACTGCATAGACCAAAAATGGAGGCTCAGGTCTGTAGTTCTAATACTTGAGGGGTGGAGGCAGAAGGGTCAGGAGTTCAAGGACATTCTCAGCTACATACACAAGTGGAGGCCAGAGTAAGTTATATAGAACTCTCTTTCTCTCCCACCCTCTGTATATACACTGTGGTGCTTTCAAAGAAAATAGCCCCCAAAGGCACTACTAGAAGGTGTGGCCTTGTTGGACTAAGTTTGGTCTTGTTGAAGAAAGTGTCACTGTGGAGTCGGGCTTTGAGGTCTGAAATATATGTAAGCTACACCCAGTTGCCTGTGTAAGGTGAAGAACTCTCAGCTACCTCTTCAGTACCATGTCTACCTGTATGCCATCATGTCCTACCATTATGATAATGGACTGAACCTCTGAACTGTGAGCTACTCAATTAAATATTTTCCTTTATAAAAGTTGCTGCGGTCATGGCATTTCTCTACAGCAATATAAAACCTAACTAAGACATGCAAGTATGTAAATACTTGTTTAAAATAAAAATTCTAACATGGTCATGTTTTATTTTCAGTTTGTATAGATGTAATATACAGAATGAATGTAACAAAATGGATGTCTGATATATAGATCAAAGATTTGTATTGCTGTAAGTTTTTATATATTTTATAAAATGGTGGAATACTAACTGTATTGAGGTGAAAGACTGCTAATATATCCATAGATAAATCATTTTAAAAAAAAACTAAATAAGATGTAGCTTAAAAGCCATTTGAATTAAAATATTTAAAAATAATAACTCAAGAAGAAACAGACAAGGCAGAAAAGAAGTACTGGAAACATGGGGTGAATAGCAGGCAGAAAATGAAATGGCAGGCCTACATCTAGCCACATTAGTAACTGCATTAAATATTAATGGTCTAACACCTTTAATTAAAATTCAGAGACTGAAAGGATAACAAAGTTTGTGATAAGCAGGATTCTAAGATAGCAACTAAAGTCCCCACCTGCTACTCTGAGTCCTAGGATGAACTATGACTATGATGAAGCAATATTATTTGGCATAGTTGACTTTAAGAAAGAGAGGTCATGCTTAGTGAGTCTGACCTAATCAAGTGATCCTCTAAAAGTAGCCAGGTTTTTCCTGTATAAGATTCAAAGTATGGTAAATTTGACATGAAGGTAGCTTTCCATTCTGAGCCTTATAAAGGAATGGGTTAAGAACAAAGATGGCCTCTAGGAGCTGAGAGTAAACTCTGAGCCCAGAAATGAATGCTGTTTTAGACTTCTGTATTTGTTAGGCAATCATAAGATACTTACATAATATGTTTAGTGATACTTAAAATATACACTTTAGATATAAAGATGAAATTAAGCAGATTTAAAAATATGCAATGATAGTAATAAATCAAGGATAAAATGATCATGTTAATATAAATAAGGTGGATCTGAAGATAAGAAGAAATTACTCTATATAGACCCAAAGCATTGGTGAAATATCAGTAAAGAAATCCAGCAGCAGTATCAACCACAAAGAATTAATTATTATTTACAAAACATTGTCTCAATCATTGTGAATACTTTTTTTTATATATGAACAAAATTCTAAATATGCTTAGACATTAAACATACCCCAATAATTCTTTGACTTGATACCACAAACCTGGACATATAAAACACATTCCAATAATTCTTAAAAGATTGAGTATTAGTAAATGACAGTATTGAATTTGAAATTGATAAAAATATAGTATGTGCAAAATCTTGAAATATGTAGAAACCAAATGATATATTGTCTGGGGTCAATGAAGAACCATAAGGCAGGCAGACAAAATTTTGACCAAAGTAATAGTAAAAATTCAATATGTTAAAATTTTGAGAGGCCTACCTAAAACACCGAGGAAAACTTAGGGCTTAAAACAATGCTATCAAAGGAAAAAGGCCAAATTACCTATAAAGGCAGACCCATCAGAATAACACCGGACTATTCAATGGAAACAATGAACCCAAGAAGGTCCTAGTCAGACGTTACACAGACACTAAAAGAGCATGGCTTCCAACCCAGACTACTAAACCCAGCAAAACTATTAATCACCATACATGGAGTAAGCAAGATATTTCAGGACAAAGACAGATTTAAAAAATACCTATCTGCAAATCTAGCCCTATATAGAAAGCACTAGAGGGAAAACACCCATGAAACCACAAACAATTGATAATTACACAGCAGAAAAACCCAAAGAAGGGAAATACACATAAGATACCACCAAAAATAACAGGAAATAACAATCATTGCTCATTAATATACCTTAATATCAATGGACTCAATTCACTTATAAAAAGACACATTCTAAAGGATGGAGATGGATACAAAACCAGAAGCCATCCTTGTGCTGCATACAAGAAACATACCTCAACTTCAAAGACAAATATAGCCTCAGAGTAAAGTGTTGGGAAAAGACTTTACAATCAAATGGTCCTAAGAAACAAGTGGGTATAGCCATCCTAATATCTAACAAAATAGACTTCAAACTAAAATCAATCAAAAGAGACCAGGATGCACATTACTTACTCATCTCGGAAAAAATCCACCAAGATGAAGCCTCAATCCTGAATATTTATGCCCCAACATAAGGGCACCTATACATGTAAAAGAAATACTACTAAAGCTTAAACTTCACATCAAATGCCACACACTAATAGTGGGAGACTTCAATAACCCACTTTCACCCTTGGATAGGTCAACCAGACAGAAACTCAACAGAGAAATAAGAGATCTAACAGATGTTATGACCCAAATGGAATTAATAGATGTATATAGAACCTTCCACCCAAACACAAAGGAATATATGTATTTCTCAGCACCCCATGGAACTTTCTCTAAAACTGACCCCATACTCTGTAGTAAAGCAAATATCAATAGATACAAAAACGAGAATAACTCCTTGTATCAGATCAGATCACCCTGTTCTAAAGTTAGAGTTCAACAACAACAAAAACCACAGAAAGCCTACAAACTCATGGAAAATAAACATCTGTCAATTGAACCACCTTTGGGTGAAGAAATAAATTAATAAAGAAATCAAAGACTTCCTCGAATTTAATGAAAATGAATCCACAGCATACCAAAACTTGTGGGACACAATGAAAGCAGTCTTAAGAGGAAAATTCATAACACTAGATGCTTATATGAAAAACCTAGAGAAATCTCACACAAGAGACTTAACTTCACAGCTGAAAGCCTTAGAGCAATTAGAAGCAAATTCACCTAGAAGGAGTAGATGGCAGAACATTATCAACTTCAGTACAATAGAAACAAAGACAACAATACAAAGAATCTATGATTCAAAGAGTTTGTTCTTTGAGAAAGTCAACAAGATAGGTAAACCCTTATCCAAACTAACCAAAAAGCAGAGAGCATCCAAATTAACAAAATCAGAAATGAAAAGGGGAACATAACAACAGACCCCTAGGAAATCCAGAGAATTATCAGGTCATACTTTGAAAATCTATACTCCACAAAAATGGAAAAAATCCTAGAAGAAATGGACAGCTTTCTGGACAGGTACCACTTACCAAAATTAAATCAAAGTCAGATAAAAGTCCTAAACAGACCTATAACCCCAAAGGAAATTGAAGCTGTTATTAAAAGTCTCCCAAATAAAGTTCAGGACCAGATGGTTTCAGCGCAGAATTCTACCAGACATTCAAAAAGAACTAATACCAATACTTCTGAAACTATTCCATACAGTAGAAACTGAAGGAAAATTTCCAAACTCTTTTTATGAGGCCACAATCATCCTTATACCAAACCACTCAAAGATGCAACAAAGAAAGAAAATTACAGACCAATCTCCCCCATGAACATTGATGCAAAGTACTCAATAAAATTTTGGCAAACCTGAATCCAACAACATATAAAAAAAAATATCATTCACCATGATCAAGTAGGCTTTATCCCAGAGATGCAGGGATGGTTCAACATATAAAAAACTGTGAATATCATTCATCAAATAAACAAAATAAAGGAAAAACACCACATGATCATATCCTTAGATGCTGAAAAGCCTTTGACAAAATCCAACACTCCTTCATGATAAAAGTCCTGGAGAGATCGGGAATATAGGGAAAATACCTAAATATAGTAAAAGCAATATACAGCAAGCCGACAGCCAACATCAAACTTAATGGAGAGAAACTCAAAGCAATTCCACTAAAAGCAGGAACAAGACAAGGCTGACCTCTCTCTCCTTATCTATTCAATATAGTTCTCAAAGTTTTGGCGGAAGCAATAAGAGAACAAAAGGAGATTAAGGGGATATAAATTGGAAAGGAAGAAGTCAAACTATCTCTACTTGCAGATGATATGATCATATACATAAGTGACCCCCAAAATTCTACCAGGGAACTCCTATAGCAGAAAAACACTTTAAGAAATATAGCAGGGTACAAGATTAACTCAAAAAAATTAATAGTTCTCCTATACACTAAGGATAAAAGGGCTGAAAAAGAAATAAGGGAAACATCACCCTTTATAATAGCTGCAAATAGCATTAAATATCTTGGTGTAACTCTAACCAAAGCTAAGTAGCAGACCTATTTGACAAAAACTTTAAGTCATTGCAGAAGGAAACTGAAGAGTTTATCAGAAAGTAGAAAGATCTCCCATACTCCTGGATAGGTGGAAACAACATAGTAAAAATAACAATTTTACCAAAAGCAATCCACAGATTCAATGCAATCCCCATCAAAATCCCAACACATTTTTTTTACAGACCTTGAAAGAACAATACTCAGCTTCTTATGGAATAACAGGAAACTCAGGATTGCCAAAACAAACCTTCTCAGTAAAAGAACTTGAACAGGCATCACCATTCCTGACCTCAAGCTATACTATAGAGCTACAGTAATAAAAACAGCCTGGTACTGGCATGAAAACAGACTTGTGGATCAATGGAATCGAATCGAGAACCCTGACATTGACCCACACACCTATGAACACCTGATCTTTGACAAAGAGGCCCAAAACATTCAATGGAAAAAAGATAGTATATTTAACAAATGGTGTTGGCATAGCTGGATGGAAGTGTGTAGAAAAATGCAAATAGATCCAAGTCTGTCACCCTGCACAAAACTCAAATCCAAGTAGATCAACGACCTCAACATAAACCCAGCTACACTGAACTTGCTAGAAAAGAAAGTGGGAAATACCTTCCAACGCATTGGCACAGGTGACCACTTCCTAAATATAACACCAGTAGCACAGACACTAAGAACAACAATCAATAAGTGGGACCTCCTGAAACTGAGAAGCTTCTGTAAAGCCAAGGATACAGTTAGTAAGACAAAACAGCCTATAGAATGGGAAAAGATTTTTACCAACCCTACAACTGACAAAGGACTGATCTCTAAAATATATAGAGAACTCAAGAAACTAGAGCCCCAAAACCTAAGTAACCCAATTAAAAACTGGGGTTCAGAGCCAAAAAGAGAATTCTCAACCAAAGAATTACAAATGGCTGAAAGGTACTTAAAAAAAGTGCTCATCATCTTTAGCCATCAGAGAAATGCAGATCAAACAACTTTGAGATACCACCTTACACCTGTCAGAATGGCTAAGATAAAAGACATAGATGACAGCCTATGCTGGAGGGGATGCAGAGCAAGAAGAACACTCCTCCCTTGTTGGGAGTGTAAACTTGTTCAGCCACTCTGGAACGCAGTATGGCGGTTCCTCAGAAAACTGGGAATCAATCTCCCCAAAGATCCAGCATTACCACTATTGAGCATATACCAAAAAATTGCGCATTCTTACCACAAAGACATTAGCTCAGCTATGTTCACAGCAGCATTACTCATAATACCAAGCACCTGGAAACCACCTAGATGCCCCCTCAACTGAAGAATGGATTAATAAACTGTGGTACATCTACACAATTGAGTACTACTCAGCAGTTAAAAAAAAATGACATTCTAAAATTTGCAAACAAGTGGATGGATTTAGAGAATATCCTCCTGAGCGAGGTACCACAAGCCCAGGAAGATAGGCACTGATGTACTCACTTATTAGTGGACTTTAGACAAAAAGCAAAGAGTACCCAAGCTGTAAACCACAACCCCTGAACAGCTTGGGACCAGATGGAACTTAAGAGAGACATCCAGAGATTCCCCTAAGAAGCGAAAATAGAGAAGATCATCTTGTCAAATTGGGAGCATAACGTGTTGCCAAGAAGAGGTGGGAACAAATCATGAGAGAAGGAGACGGTTGAGTGGGAGGAGCAACAAAGAGGGAGGGAAAAAAAAGAGATGGATATCTTGATAGAAGAAGCTAATGTGGCTTTGGAAAGAGACCAGGTGATTGGTAAACCTCCAAGAACTCACAGGATGTCCCTGGCTAGGTCTCCAACCAATAGTGGAGGGGGTCCTTAAACAGGACTTCCCCTAGAATCAAATGAATAACCACCCTAAGTGCCATCACAGAACTTCCAACAATGAATAGAGGTGGAGGCAGAGATCCATGGTTGAGCACTGGGCTGAGCTCCTGGTCCAGGTAAGAGCGGGGAAGGAGAGTCTGTATGAGCAAAGGAATAGGGCTTATGAGGAAAATTCCCACAGTGATGGCTAGTTAGAGCTCTGGGGAGCTCACTGAATCAAGAACAGCCACTGGGGAACCATCAGGAAAAGGAGCTAGGCCCTCCAAGGTTAGGCAACTGTTGGTTGGCATGGGCACTATGTGGAGCTTCGAGGGGTGGGATCAGACTGTGTTCCTGTGCATGGGCTGGCACCTTGGAGGCACACCTAACCCAGCCTGGATATTGTGATGAGAAAATTGGACTTGCTTGGAGTGGATGCTCCATGCTGAGCTGAGCCAACTTGGGACTTCTTGCCCTTTTAGGGGAGAGGATGAGGGGATGGGGAAGTGGGAAGGCTGAAGACTGACTGGGAGGGATTGGGAGGAGGGAAGGAAGGGGAACAGGAGAATACAGGATAAAAAAGACTATTTTCTAAATAAATAAAAAACTGCTATCAATGGCTTAAGACTCTTCTTATAAAACTAGGTAGGAGAACAAAGTAGATCCAGATCCCGTACAAACAGAAGGAATAATCATCGAGAACCAAACCAGTGGAAGAGAAAACAAACTGTCTTCATGGAGAAGTAAACTTTGATGTTTATCTCTGAAAAAGCATCAATAAAATCAACAGGTCTCCATTTTAGACTGAGAGAGACAGAGAGGCACAGGCCCTGAACACAATTCATCAGTGTCAGAAATAAGTGAGGAAGGAGACTTCCAGATAAGATGACTGGCAAAGAGCATCAGAATATTGAGAAAAAAGTCTCTGTTCTGGAGAGAGGAACCAAAGGTGGGTGTTGGAAATCTGTAAAGGCAGTGAAAGTGTACCTGGACAGGCAGAGAAACTGAACAACAATACAATGGGAGGCAGAGCAGTAACCATAGTGTAGGGTTGGCCCACAGTGCCCTGCTGTGGGGAGATGGAGAGAAGCTGGATGGAGGACACACAGTTCTGGTCTCAGGAAAAGCTCACAGCCACCACAGCCTCAAACCCAGTCACCAGCTTTAGAAAGGCAATTTCTCTGGTACACGTGCCAGTTAGTAAGAATAATGACATTGTATGACTCAGAGTGTGGTAAATGCTATCTTAAAGAATAAACTATTGTTAACTGAGTGACCCAAAGGTCTAATCAGAGGGCAAACCTACGTGAGGGAATCTCAGTTGTCCTGCCACAGTCACTGGGTTGAGGTTCAGTGAGGCAGCAGTGGGGAGCAGGAGGGATAGACTAGATGAAGGCAGGAGGGTCTTCTCAGACTGGGAAGTGCACAGGAGAGACAGCCCACCCTCAGTGGCAGAGAATAGATTAAATTAACTGAGAATACCCTGCAATCTGATAGATCTGGAACTAAAACCAGTGACGGCATCAAACTCTGAAGCTACCGATTTGGCATTTGCTGTTCTAGAGACTGAGGACTCTAAACCTCCCAAGGGGTACTTGATTCCCACAGCTGTGCACCTCCATCAGACTGATAAGGTATGAATCAGGTTCTCATCTCTATACTGATCTCAGTGGTCGGTGTGATTGGTTTTTATAGTCTCCAAACACTTGGAGACATCTAAAACATTAGTCACCCCGGAAGTTATGATTTGGAGAATGTGGAGATGGAAAGCAAAAGAGCTCACCTAGCCCAAAGACTGAAAAGCTAAACGTTGATAACGAGGTTCCTGACTTAAAAAGAACGACAGGAATGTGTTAGCGATCTGTATAGATGTCTCTCAAAAGAAAAAATGGAAATTACCAATAAATACTTGAAAATGTGTTCAGCATCTTTAGACAAGAGGACAATACAAAGTAAAACTGCTTTGAGGTTCTAGCTCACCTCACTAAAAATAGCTACCCTCAAGAAAATGAATGACAACATTTTATGTTTTAGGCAGTGTCTCTTGCTGAATCTGGAGCTGGCCAACTTGGTTAGAGTGTCTGGTCATTGAGTTCCAAGGGTCTGCCCATCTCAATGCACCCAGCATTATGATTATAGACATGCAACACTATACTCAAGCCATGTACATGAGTGCTGGGGATTCAAGCTCAGGCCTTTATGCTTACATGACAAATATTTTACCAAGCTAGCCATCTCCCCAGCCTAATGCCACCAATTTTGACCAACTTAAATAAAACAAATAAATTACTTAAATAATATAATCTGCCAAAATTGAAATAAAAAATAAAAAAAATTAAGCCTTATATCTGGTTGAGAAATTGAATTTGTTATCAAAACCTTTCCAATACTATATAGTCCATCCCCAAATAGTGTCATCTGCCAGTTTTATCAGCATTTAAAGAAGTAACATTAACCTCACACTAGCCTTAAAGCATAAGAGATGAACATTATCTAATTATGCCATGCTTAAATACCTAAGCCCTATACAAATGATAGCCCAGCATCTTTCAAAATAATCCTAAACCAAACTATTAAATAAAATTAAGCTGATCTCCTGAGGTTCCATAGGAAGACCTTGCAACCTTCTGGGGTCATGGTTGCAGGTAGAATTTGAGGTCAAAACATTTTCACTTTCCTCCATCTTAGATAAGCGCAATATGTAAGTGCAGAGATAATCTAGGTTTTAAAATAAAATAAGATATTTTTTCCTTTCTTACTGCTAGACCATTAAGCACCAAGATATTTATGGTGTTCCATAAATATCTGTGGAGTAAATACATGAATGAATGCAGTAAATAACAGGTTAGACAATTTCTAAGGACCTCAGGTCTCACTGTACCCAGGACATGCCCTCCATGAAGGGATAATGTTATTTGAGCTGGGTTCTTGGGTCACATAAGGGTAGAAAGGAGACCAGGCCCAGAGAACTATGCAAGGCTTTTGATCAGAACATCTGTCCCAGTGTGGTGAATGCAGCTGTGACTAAAAGCTGCCTGGGCAGTGGCAGTGGCTTTAGGAACAAAAATAAAGAGCATCGTGTACATGAACCCTTCCCCCCCCACCATACACACACTTGAAGTTCCCACCAAGTTATCTCAGGTAATGAGGAAGCCATGCTTGTTGGGTGCATGGGCCCTGATCTGCTCAGTGTCCTGCTCAGCTGCAGCAGCTCCCTGGTCAGCAGAATCGCTGTGTTGGGCCATTTTCAGAAGATTCCTGGAAATGCCTATGATTTTTAAGTCTGGGGTTGCCCGAGGGTCTGGGTTCCCACCGTATCCTTGCTGGGGTGTGCTAGAAAAAGCAGAATAGGACACCTTTTCAGCACCCAGCACCTTAGCCCCTTGGGGTGGCTTTCACCCAGTGAGGTTAATTCCCTCCCTTGTAACGTGCAGTGGGCAGAATGACTTGCCTGTAGGAAAACAGTGTGGCAGCAGAGGTGCTGACTGGCTACTGAGGCCTGGTCTAAGGGGCAGACACCCCAGTTCCCAATCCATTTACTCTTAGAACTGTCACTGTGTCTTTACAAAGCTCGGGCTCAAGAAAGGGCTAAAATCTCAGCTGAGTTGATCCAGCATCAATAGCCAGAAAAGTAAATGTGCCTTCTAGATGATTCCAGCTCTGTCTACTGTCTTAATTCAGCTATTCAAGAAATCTTCTGTGGAAACTGTCTTGTTGGGCAAGGCAAACCCCCATACGAAAGCAATAAAGAGTGATAATGAATTGTTCTAAGTCACACATGTTGATAGAAGCTTCTTGTTTCCAGGTAAAGGGCAAACTCAACAGTTTGAAATCAGAGCCCCCCATCCCTAGGCACTCTTCATAGTGGACAGAGTGCAGTTCACAGGGGTGGACTTACTGTACACTCCAGTCTGAAAGGCTTGGTGGAAGTGGTAAAGCAGGCGCTGTGGATAGGATCTGGGTCCTGGCCATCATTCCACTGAGCCAACAGCGCGTCCTGATAGACAGTCACTCCCGCTGCAGCAAGTGCGTCTTCCACGGCTTTCTCTATCATATAGTTGTTGAAACAGGTGATGTTCGAATCAGCTGGGGGATGCACAAAGTAGATGCAGTTCCCCATCATGCCAATGTGTAAGAGCGTCTCCACTGTTGTGTAAGCATCGATTGTATTCCCATAGACAATGACCTTCCCTAGAAAGAGAGGGAAATGCTAAGACACACAATTAAAAAAAAAAAAACTTATTAGTCAAATGCTAATAATGCCGAATTGCTCCCTCTAACCCTTTCATTTTTCAGCTGCAGGAAGCCAGTGGTGTTACCTAGCAACGGCGACCAAGATAATTTAGTAAAGAATTGGCACAAAACATCCCACAAAGTAGTCAAGTACTTCTAACACAGAAGTAGGACATTCATTTGTGTTCCTATAATTTGAAAGTTGAAATTATGTTGGGGGAAATGGTTTAGAATAAAACCTTTTATCTTGTTTTTGTTCCCTATTTGCTACACTTATTAAAGAAACAAAATTGCTGAAGCCTGTCATGCATACAACTTCTCATGAGCCAGCAAAGGACACTGGCGGAAAATATGTTCCCATATGGGCGTGACAGAGAGTTTTAATATGCAAATGTTGACCTGAGTTGATTTCAAGGTATTTCCCCTCATTTTTTGAGAACTAAGAGTTGTAACATTCTGCTTTCCATGTGTGATTTTATAAAGATTCAAATCGCTGCTTTTAGAATTTAATGTGTCAAGACAGAGCTGGAGGGATAGAAGAGCATTATTCTGCTCAGCAAATACAAAATCATAAAATAGGTCTGAAAGTATTCCTTGTTTAAGAGAGCATCCTGACAGAAGCAGTCAAGCCCACTTTTTTACATTTCTCAAAAATGCTACAGAAATAATTACAAATGTTATTATTTTGCCTGTTTTAAGACAATGAGTTGTTATGACTTTTTTCTTTTTTAACTGTTTTTACAAGGAAGAAATAAATGCCTGTAGACTGGTTTTTCTCAGATCTACTGTAAGAATGATCCAGAAAGTCTACACTTATTGAGTCTCTGTTGTTTTTCTTCCTGTTCATACAATGGCATGAAAAGAAATTTCATAAGGCAAACTACACAAGTGTATTTATCCAATTTGGTTGAATAAATTATGCAAAACTTGCATTCTTTTTTCTTTCCTTTTATTGAAAATGGATTTTTTTCCATACAATATACTTTGATTATGGTTCGCCATCTCCCCAGTTCCTCCAAGCTCCTCCTCATCTCTTTTTCCATCCAAATTCACAACCTCTCTGTCTCTCATTAAATAACAACCAGGCATCTAAAGAATAATAATAAAATAAAAACAAACAAATCAAAACAGCAGAGGAAAAATACTAATGGAGGAGGAAGAGCCAAATAAAAAGGACGAGGAATATACATACAGACACAAACACGTACATGTTTGCACACAAAAGAACCCATTACAAACATAAAACTGAAAGCCATAATGTATATTCAAAGGACCTATAAGATTTTTTTTCTTTTTAAAAAAAGGCCCTGGATCAATATTATGAGACAAAGAGCCCCCAAAGATGCCATGAGGCCTACACTTAAGAGTGGCTTGTTTCTTCAATGAGACCCCCCTTGGGGAAAACTAAATTTTCATTTGCAAGTGGTTATGAGTTGGAGATAGCTTCCGGGTTGGGGATGGGAGAACATGCCCACTTCTTTCAGCTCTAAGACCCTATGTGGTATAGATCTGTGCAGGCCCTGCGCATGCTGCCTCAGTCTCTGCGTTCATATGTCCTGTTGTGTTTAGCAAGACTTTTTTCCTGGATATCCTCCATCCCCTCTGGCTCTTACATCTTTTCTACTTCTTCAGTAGAGTTCCCTGAGCCCTAAGGGAAGAAATTAAATGGACACATTCTTTTTATAGCTGACTATGCCACTCTGTATATTTTCTGGTTGTGTTCTCTATATGTGTCCCTATCTGCTGTGGGAGGAAGCTTCTCTGATAGTGGCTGACCAAGGGACTAATCTATGACCATAGAAGATTGCCATTCGGAGTCCTTTTATTGCTACGTTCCTTTAACAGAACAATAGTATTTGGGTTGTCCCTAGGTTCCTCGACTATCTAGTCTCAGGATCTCAGCCACCCAAGCAGTGTTAGGTGTATGTTCCATCTCATGGACCTTAAATCAAATCAGATATTGGTTGGTTACTGCCACAGGGTTCTTGCTACTATTGCACCAGCATGCCTTGCAGGCAGGTCACCATTGTGAATTGAAAGGTTTCTCCATTTGTAGCATGCAGAGTACCTTCCAGTACCATGAACACTAGACTATAGGAATAAAGGCTCTAGGCGGCCACTGACTTCAGTGAGTTATGCAGGTGTTGTTTTCAGCAATAGGGTTTTACCATCAGTTTAAAGAGAGCAACCAATAGCCTTGGCAATAGTCTGGGTTGTTTGGGGATTCCTATGGGGCCCCTTTGATCAACAACATAATTAGATGTAGTCCATTACCAGTACTGAAAGCTTCATTTGGAAATTGTCCAGGTGGGGCTGTGTCTTTTTCATTATTTGGCAATTTTATTTAGATTGAATTTATATATATTATGAATTTTAGGAGGCTTCTATTATATCAGGCTTCCATATGAGCCCTTAAATGGCCCTTAGTTTTAGATGTCGCTCCCCATCTTCCCTCCTTTGAACCCCTCTCCCTCCTGTCTCCCATTTGATCCTCCCTTTACAGTAAGTACCCTGTCCTGCTTTGTCCATCCACAACTATCATATTTCCCCTTCCTAGGGAGATCCATCAGTCCTCCCAATCTCTTATTCTCTACCTAATCTTCTATGGTTCTATGGATTGTATCTTATTTAACAGCTAACATCCACATATAAGCAAATACATACCATATTTGTCTTTCTGGGTCTGGGTTACCTCACCTAAGATGATTCTAGTCCCATATATTTACTTGTGAATTTAAGCATTTCATTTTTTTTTAATGGCTGAATAACACTCCACTGTGTAAGTGTACCACATTTTCTTCATCCATTCATCCACTGATGGTTTGTTTTCAATTTCTGGCTATTATGAATAGAACATCAATGAGCATGGATGAGCAAATATCTATGTAGTAGGATGAGGTAACCTTTGGGTATATGTCCAGTAGTGATATAGCTGAATCTTGAGGTAGGTCAGTTCCCAGCTTCCTCAGGAACTGTCACAGTGATTTCCATAGCAGCCGTATGAGTTTGCATTCCCACTAGCAATGGATGAGTGCTCCCCTACTCCACAATGTCACCAGAATAAGCTGTCTTTTTTTTTTTTTTTTGATCTTGGCCATTCTAACTGGTATAAGATGTATAAAATGAAATCTCAAAGTAACTTTGATTTCCATTTCCCTGATGACTAAGGATGTTGAACATTTCTTTAAGTGCTTCTCCGCCATTTGAATTTTTGTTTAGAGCTGTACTCCACTTTTAAAATGGGTTATTTGTTTTCTTCTTGATGTCTAATTTCTTTGAGTTTGCATGTTTTGGATACTAGCCCTCTATCAGATGCAGAGTTGGTTAAAAAAAAATCTTCCCATTCTGCATCCTGCTGCTTTGGACAGCTGAGTTTTTATAAAGAATATGGTTGCAAGTTTCTGTACCACTAGAAATTCTCAAATACTTGGCAACCACTTAATAATTGACTCAGAGGCTTAATATTATAGTAACTGCTGGGCCAGTAGCTCAAGCATATTATTAACTACTCTTTCACTTAAATAAATCCACAATTCTTATCTATGTTTAGCCACACAGTTTAGTATCTTTGCTCAGTCCAGCATTCTCATCTTGCTTCCTCTGTGTCTGGCTGGTATCTACACCTCTACATTTCCTCTTCCCAGAATTCTCCTACTCTGGTTACCTTGCCTATACTTCTTGGCTGGCCGCTGACCAATCAGTGTTTTATTAAACCAATGCCAGTAACAAATCTTTATAGTAATATAAAAGCATTATCCCACAAAAGAAGCCGGAAATACACACTGGGAAAAAAAATGTAGCATCTTCAAGAAATAGTTGTTATCAAATTGGATGACTGCTTGTAGAAGAATGCAAATAGATTCATACTTATCATCTTACATAAAACTCAGCTCCAAATAGATCAGGGACCTCAACACAAAACCAGACACACTGAATCTGATAGTGGCACAGGAAAAGACTTTCTGAACAGAACACTGAAAGCACAGACACCAAGAACATTAATAAATGGGACTTCATGAAACTGAAAAGCTTTTGTACAGCAAAGGACACCATCAAAACTTGCTTTCAGTCCAAAAAAAATTTTTTTTAAAATGTGATGGTTTATTTAGAAAAAAGATAAGCTCCAAGGATTTCCAGATGGCATCTCTGGAGTAAGCCCACATCTAGAAAACCCACATCTAGAAAACAGTCCTGTGTGCCAGTTCCTCTGCCATGGGATGTCAAGCAGAGAGAGAGAGAGAGAGAGAGAGAGAGAGAGAGAGAGAGAGAGAGAGAGAGAGAGATATTCATTTACTCACTTTGCCCAAGGGGCTTCTTACTGGGGACAGGTTCTTCAGATCAACAGTTTCTTGGCTGACAGAGCCAACATTTTGTTTAAAATCCTAAAGCTCCTGCCTGCTGCAGAAGAGCAATTGGGGCTGTCCAGCACAATCAAGAGTGACCTGCCAGGAGACAAGGCTTGAACCTAAAACTGTCAGGGGTTGAGTTCCCCTACTTTTTCTAATTAGACACTCAAAAGCATGCTTATTTTCAGATGTGTGTGCCCCACAGACCTAACAATTTTTTCTTTCTTACTCTCTGCCATGCTAACTGAGAGCAATTTCACTGTGAACTTTTTGCTACAAGCCCAGGGAAGAACAATTCTGTTGGATGTGTGGCAAAGTAGACTCTCTAATAAACCCTCCTCATGGCTGTCAACAGCTTTCAGGGTGTTTCCCAACTCAAAAACAATATAAGACCTGTAAATTTTTAGATAAGCATAGTAAAAGTCTAACCTATAAATTGTTTAGGCTGTTTAGATTGGTTTTAACTGTGAAATATCAGAGAAATATTATTGACTTACAAGAAAGAAATAGTTATTTTACTACACAGAAGCTTTGGTCATGGGCTTGCTTCTGTTGTCTTTAGGACAGAACATTATGGTGGGTTATATGTGTGTCTGGGGAAGCCTGTTCTCCTTATGGTGGCTGTGAAACAGAAGAGATAGGAAAGGAGGGATTCAAGTTTCCCCTTGAAGGGCAGTACTCTAATAAAGCTAACTTCCTTCCACAAGATGCTTTCTCTGAAGGGTCATAGCACCTCCCAATAGAGCCATAGACTGGTGACCAATCCTTTAGCGTATGGGCCATTTGGGGGTTACATGTTCCAGATTGTAACAACTTTCTTCAGTTTGAACCAAAAGTCCCTAATAGAGAAACTGGACTCTAGTTTTCTAACAAATACCTATTACAACAACCCTGCATAGCCAACCCAAAGTCAGTGCCAAACAGCTTAAATAAGCATGGTGTGCATTAGCACACATCTGTGGCCAGCTGGTGTTTGCTGATATGGTTCTGCATTGCAGTTCGGTATGGGTTTGCCCAACATGAGTTTTGTCTTCTCATATTCTATTTATAACAAAATGCAAGAACACGACTACTTAAGTATACTTCGGGCCTCTGCGTATATAACATCCACAGCATTCTACAGCACACAGCCACATCTAAAGCCAAAAGAGCAGAGAAGCATATTCTGACCATCCAGAGAGGGGAGGGGTATGAACCACAGTGGCCAAATTAAATAGCTGCTTACAGAGTTTCATCTAAAAGTATTCATTCAAGTACTTTTCATCTGATTATATTTTCTTACTACTCATAAAGTATATTAGAATCTCATTATAATTTGTTTGGAAATAAGTCAGACTATAGTACAGACTGCTGCACAGCATTCCACAAAGAGGAGACACACTAATAGCTGAACATAATGAAGTCAGTCTGTTATCTTCATCAGGCCAATCTGTTGCCTATGAAATAGCTAGCTATTCTGTATTTTCTTTCCACTCCCCCCCTCCCCGAAACTGGGAGTTCTTTCTCCATCATTTCTCACTTTTAATTTGCAAAGAAGTTCCCAATTCAATTTTTTTTTAATCCATGACTTTAACATACCAGGTAGAACATCAGTACTTTCATACACTTTATTATTGGCTCCATGATGCATGAGGGTGGGACCTCACATGACTGAGACAGTGAAGGAATGAAGAAAGACACAAAGACAGTTGTACAGAGAAGCTGGAATCAGACTGAGTGCACTGACTATGCTCACCCCAACATAGCAGTACCAACTGTACAATGACCCTGCACCTCACTCAGGGTGTCGGTTCGCTGTAGCAGGGAAGCTGTCCTCAGAGGTCAGTGTAGGGCAGTGGTGTCGGGCTACAGGCTTCCTGGAGGAGGAATTGCACCTGCCAGTTTTGCACACACTGGCCAATTGTTGGTACACACTGGCTACTGGACTAGAGGAAGCCTTTGCCAATTTCCTGTGAACCTCAGCAGGATGAAAGCTTTGCCACTTTCCATGGGTCCGAAGGATTGGTGTTCTTAACATGGCTGTGCCCATGTCAACAGCACACATCCACTGGGGACTTCATCCCCTCCTTACACATTCACTCAAGTCTTCCCCCACTCCCCAGTTACTCTTGTTGCTGTAAGAAATCATTCATTCAAGAAGAAGCATTTTAAGGTGAGAAGGATTCATTCTGCTTCAGTTAAATGACAGCATTTACAGTGGTACAGGAGGAGATTTGCTTTTGTCAGTGAGTGAGGAAGGAGAGAGAACTCAGGCTAAATTCTGTGCTGGATTGTAACTCATAGGTGTGCTAGAAGTTGTCACTCATGGTGTACTAGGCTCCAATTTCTGAAAGGTCTCACAAGCTTCCAAAATAACAGCACTAGCTATGGACCAAGTTCTGAAACACACTAGCCCACAAGGAAAGCTTCAAACTCTGCCCACATCATTGCGCTCACTGATCTCCATGTCCATCTCACCACGCAAGATGCATTTCAGCTCAACTTCTTATATTTATGGTTGTGAGCCAAGCCTTTAATGGCTGAGCTATCCCTCCAGCCCAGTTCAACTTCTAAAAGCACCCCTCATCTTTAAAGTACCTGATGTGAGATGTCTTTCTATATACTGTGAATGTCATTAACTAATAAAGAGACTGTTTAGACCTATGGCAAGTCATCTTAGAAGCAGGCAGGAAATCTGAGCATAGACAAAGGACAAGGAGGGTAGAGTCAAGAGAGACAAGATACCCAGCTACCCAAGAAGCAAGATGTAATAAAATAGATAAGCCGAGGGCCATGTGGCAAGATGGATTAATAAAAATGAGTTAAGATGCAAGAGGTAGCTAACAATATGCTTGAGCCATAGGCCAAACAACATATAATTAATATAAGCATCTGAGCCATTTTGGGGGGTCCTAACCAGCAGCAGGGCTGTAGGTGGGTCTGGACCACAGGGTTAGGCGTGGCCAGAAACCTCCACTACAAGTACCAATACTATTCAGAAGTCCAAAGTCATTCCTGAGATTTAAGACAGTCTCTTAATTTTGAGTCCCTAAAGCAAAGACATATAATTCAAGCACACAATGGGTCACTGTAGACATTCCCATTCCAAAAGTGTCCAGGAGGACAGTGAGGAAAACCCAGGCCACTGACTAAAACCCAGCAAGGTAAACACCAAGCCCTACTGCTCTGTTTGGCACATAGGATTTAGGTGGGCTCTAGTGGTTTTGGTAGTCCTGGGCGACCAAAAGGCTCTGCACCTGTAACATAACATCGCTCTCGGGCCATCTCTACTTGATGGCTACAGCTTTCCTTCATGAACATTCCATGCTCCTGGCATCTGAAGCCTAGAGTTTCCACAGCTTCACATTACGGCCTTCAGGGGCCTCCTTGCCAGCAATCTATCCTAGACACACACTGTGTGTTCTCAGCAGTTTTCTAGAACTTTTGTGCAAGTCTCCATTACTCCTTAAACCTTGCCTTCTGGATATCCACAAGGGCAGGACTTTGTGGATGCTCTCTAGTCAGGTTCTATTGAGAGGTAGCCTAACCCCCTTGGACCAGGGCTGCAGTGGCCAAGTACCTGTGTGACTGCATTATGGAACACCTTTCCCTGGGTGTTCATTTTGTTCATTTTCAACAGGAAATGCTCTCTGTAATTGTATGCCCTCTCTCTTTTTTTTTTTTCCAGATACCCTTTTAGTTTTACATCTTGGAGCCTTAGGCAGTTACGAGCTTGCCCTCAAGGCACCATTCCAACTGTCCTGTACAATCTTCACTCAGCTGGCACTGTACTTAGTCACTGGGTGGGCCATGAAATGCAATCATGCTCACCTTAACAATATTAGATCTGATTTTAGGTTTCCAGTGTAGTTCACAAAATCCTACACAATCTTTAGTGTAACCAAAGCTGTGTGTAACTACACCCAACAGTAAGCATCAAATGACACTCCTGCATATAGGTGCCACTACCATGCAGGGAAGCAAGAAATCCCTGGTTTACTGCACTGTTTAGAGAAAGCCAGGCGTTCAGGCAGATAAAACACAGACTTCTAAAGGAGCTGTGAGAATTTATGGTGGCTCGTAGGGTCTTTAGAGTATGGTGCTGACTTTGTTTCAGATTTTAGATCTTTGGGCTTCCGGACTTTTGAGATTGAGCTGATCCACTGTACAATTATCATATCCCAAGGGTTAATCAAGTCAGAAATGAAGAAAGGACAAGAGGGACAGAGGTATAGAGGTACAGTAAGAGCCCAAGACACAGATTGTCCCTAATCCACAGATGAGACAGGAAAGAAGATCTCAAGAACCAGGGGAGGAAGGTGACGGCTAGGTAAATTTCAGATGAATTTGGAGGACACGTGAGTAAGAAACAGGAGGAGCAGAACATTCGTGGCTTTGGTGACAGATGTCTACCTTTGTCAGGAGACAGACAAAGGACATGAATAGGGGTCCCCAGGCACACAACACCTTGACAATTTATGGAGGGAATGAGAAAGACTCTGGTTATATAAAGTCCACATGCCATTGCTGTAACATCTTCTGACAAGCCAGAGGGTTTGCTTAAAGGTGAGTTTCATCAATGCAGTCCCAGGACTCAGTACTTTACAATTCTGAGTCTTCGGAGGGACAGCTGCCCAAATGTAAGAAAAAACAGGTACTGCTTTGCAGTCTGTCTGTGTATGAGGCCGCTGTAAGATAGGCAATTGGAGGGTCTCATCTGAGGCCACTTTTATGCTAAGTGATCCTAGTCCTGGTGAGTTTTCCAGCTCCCCTTGCTTAACACACAGCAAAAGACCAGCTTGCATACTTGAGCCAACAGGAAGCAGATGAAGGCTGGGCTGTCCCACCTTCAAACAGCAAAAAATGATGAAGAAAGACAGAGTGTGGAATACAACTGCAGAAATTTCCGTGGAATGCCAACATTCCTCCCACACTAAGATTACAGGCCTGGGAAAAAGGGCTGGTTCCAGGGAACAGCCCCAAAGATGACCCTGGGCAAGAAGAAACAGGAAGTCACTCTCCTGCTCCAGGTGTCTTTGAAACAACCTGTGCAGTAGCGTCCCAGATGATGGGGGGGGGCGGTGTTAGTGCTGACCACCCAGGTGGAGAGGAAGGGCGAGGGGATGAGAACCAAGACCTGGGTGAACTGTCTCTGTTCCTCACTCCAGACAGGAAGAGTTTCTGAAAACAGTGACTGCCTTACTGCCTGACTCTCTCTAAGACAGGAGTGAACACTCTCTCTCGGTGCCAGGACCACATCCATCACACCCGAGAAAGGCAGCTGCAGAAGTGTGTATCCAGGCAGGAGAGCTGTGGTGTATGTTCATGGACAGAGAGAGTGTCGATTCTATAGTAACTGTGTCAACGGTCTGAAAGTCTTGTAGTTAAGGGTAAGATATCTTTGTAGGAAGGGAAAGCCAAGCTAATCTCTATTAAGTTGAAGGAATAAAATGCAGTGTTTTTTTTTTTTTTTTCTTTTCCAGTCAGATATTTACCACAAAAGTAACAGAACAACCTTCCTAAGAAATCATTCCAGGAGAGGCCAGAGATGCTGGGAGAACCTGCTTTGCCCCAGCTCAGGACCTCACTGACCCTCCCCACACCTTGGCACCCCAAAGGCAAAGAAGGATTCTGGGAGAGACTGCAGCTGAGGAAAAAAGGAAGGACACCATGATCTGGAGATCTGGCTGCAGGTTTGGAGCTCAAAAACTCTAGAAAGAGAGGAGAGAGAGAGGGAGAGAGAGAGAGAGAGAGAGAGAGAGAGAGAGAGAGAGAGAGAGAGAGAATCTGTGTATGTGGGTTGAATAGGAATGCTCTTCTAGGCTATGCAGCCAATGACCATGAACTTCTCAAGCCCCTGCCTCTCCCTCCCAAATCCTGAGACTGCAGACCAGGGCATAAAGTGGCTTTGTTGTTGTTGTTGTTTGTTTTACTTTTTGAGACAAGGTCTTCCTTTGCAGCCTAGGTTGACCTTGAACTTGTGATCTGCCTGCCCCAGTCTCCTAGATACTGGGATCACAGGCACACACCACTACATCCGATTCCTATTTAGTTTTGTTTAAATTTTTATTAATTATTATTATTATTGTGTGTGAGAGACACATGCGGTATGTGGATGTTATGGTATGCACGTGGGGGTCAGAGGGCAGCTGCGTGGAACCTGTTCTCTCCTTCTACTTAGGTTCCTGGGCTCCAGCTCACGTCACTGGTTAGCTCCCCGGCACTTTACCCTCCGAGCCATTTCTCTGGTCCTATTCTGTTCTATTTTAACAAAGACTTCAGTTTTCTTCATCCACTTCAAAAGAGACATATGGTCATCCTATATGACCTCTTCATCCCCAGACAGGCCTGGAAGATAGGTTTTATTGTTATTTTTTTCCCAGAAAGCCAAGCAGAGAGGTCAAAGTCACACAGCAGCCAGTGGGTGGACCCAGAGCACTCACAGCGAGTGTATTTCACATCCCACAGTCAGAGTCCTGTGCTGTACTTGTAAATGGATGCACAATCCAGGATTAAAATACTCTAATTGGAATTTTATCTGGATGAAATCAACAGATTGCTAGTTAATGAAAGAATTAAAAAAAAATCACAGAACATTATTAAAAAACACTCCTTTACAAAGCATACCATGCCTACAAATAGACAATAGTCCTTATGCTTTTTATAAATCAGAGCATAAGGTTTCTCTGACCTCGGCCTGACCTGCCTCATTTTTTTCCTGTCAGACATAAAGGGAAGAATGTTTTCGCTATAACAAAGGTTCTGTCGTTGGTGCCTCGTGCACTGGAATTTTAATGTTTGTTCTTCCTACAAACATGCTTTTAATAAGGCAGTAAACTGTATTTAGCAACAGATGAGAATAATTGATTCATTTCAAGCCATTAGGATGGTTTGGGTTTTGGTTTTTCTTTCCATTTTCAGGGAAGGTATGGAGGTAGAGAGCAGATGAATTTCAATTAGTTTCAATTAATGTCATAAACGGCTCTAGCGTATCAGTTGCTGGGCTCTATTAGACCCACCCCCCAGCTGAACACTCCTGAGAGCCCCATTTGAGCTGTGACGTCACTATCCTTCACAGCCCAGAGCAGTGCCCATAGCTGGGGTAATTGACATCGGTACCTCTAGAGCACAGAAAATGGAGTCTCAGCTGCTTCCATCATGGCCACCGGGCTCTCCTTTGGGAGCAGAGGACTGCAGTGTCAAACGGCAGCTGGGAGAGGGCCACACTCTGGGGTGGCATCTGTGTGTGTATAATAGGCGTGCACTCCTCCCAGGAACGGTCATTGTTCCTGCTATCCATTATCCACCATCTCTCTAGAACAATCACTGGGCTACAGGAAAGTCAACCCAGCTTTTCCCGGACTTAGGAAGTGTACCCAAGAGAGATGGACAAGTCTTCTTGCCACAGACAGTACATACAAAGGGCTTTCTTTCTCTTTAAATGTTTTAAAAGAATATTATTTAATACTGTGTGTGCTTGTGTGCATGTGTGAGTGCTTGTGTGTCATGTGATGTGAGGTATATGAATGTAGGTGTGTGCATGCCATGGGGTGCATGTGTGGAGGTCAGGGGTCAACTTTTGGGATTCACTTTTCTTATGGGCTCTGGGGACTAAACTTAGGTTGCCAGGCTTCCATGTTTAGAGTTTTTATCTGCTGGCACATCTTGCTAACCCATAAACAAAGAAGGTCTCACTCTTTAAAAGCTCAAGCTGACCTGGTACTCACTGTGTAGCCTGGGCTAGCCTAGAACTCCTGGTAATTCTCCTGCCTCAGCTTCTTTTTCTCAGATTCTTGGGACAAGGGCCCTGTATTTGGTTACCTTTCCTTACCCCTATCACCAACCATCTGTATACAGTGGGAAAGTAGTTGAGAGAGTAAAAGAACGCTATTGCAAAAAAAAATATCCTTTTTGGCAATATGAATAACAAACTGATTGTTCAGCTCAGCAATAGGCAGCTGAAACCCAACTTTCAGGAGCCAGGAAGGACCATAGCCTTATTCTTTGTATGACAGGCCAGACTTCCCGGTTCTGGCCTAAAGTACCACCATTCCACAATTAACTTGAAAACAAACTAGCAGTGGTTGTACTCACTGTACCACCAATTTAAAGGTGACCACTCTGTCCAACACTCGAGCCTGAGAAGTAGCAAGTTAAACTTGGCACGGGTAGGCACTTGTGCCCACAAGGTGCATCTTCTAGTCACTACCCAGCCTTCATCTCCACATCTGACCTTCACAAACTGGCTGTCCAGACCCAGCATTGGTGTTATTTTTCCCCAACTTACTATTTTGATTAATTATTTGGGAATTTCATAAAATGCACCCCGTCATATTCATTTCCCATTCCTCCCAAGTCCACACTCTCATCCTTGTGACCCACCCCCCAAAATCCTCCACCAGCTCTAACTTATGTTGCCCATATACTCGCTGGTACATGGTCAAACTCTCTTAAAGAAAACTGAGTCCTTCCTCACCCCATCCTTCCCGACAGAAACCATCAGCTGTGAAGCGCTGCACTTTATCATCTTTATCACAATTTCTAAGGACTCTCTTCAATAGCTTCCTGTCTGGACTGTTTCTTGTTGTATTAGGTTCTGACCTGCAATTTTGGGCCCATCATTAAGGTTCTGACTCACAGTCCCACAGAATCACACAGACACTTACATTATTTTTATGTTGATTGACCTAGGACCCAGGCATATAACTTGCTAACTCCTTCATCTTAACTCAATCCATAATTCTTGTCTTGTTCAGCCATACCTTGATACCTTGTCTCAGAGCAGCATTTCAGCTTCTTTCCTGAGTCTGCTGTCATCTCCTTGTCATGTCTCTGTCGTATCCCTGTAGCGTCTCTGCCCTGCTCTGAGATATTCACAAAGATTTCTTGGTCTGGTAGCCCTACCCACACTTCCCTTCTGCCTTTGGCCAGTCAGCGTTTTTATTAAACCAGTAGGTGGGACAATTATTTACAATGGAACAGAATACAACCCCCTACAGTTTCTTTTGGGGAAGGGAGGTTGTCACCGAAGCCTGCAGTGTTTCTCAATCTCAGTTATGAGTCTGCAGTCATTTATACTACTGCAAAGGAAGCTTCCTTGCCCACAGTCGCCTGCAGCAGCAGAAATCATGAACTTCCACATGATTTCTGGCAGCAGCTTGGGTCACAGAACCTTGTCTCTGTGGTAATGTGGACAGCACAGATCTTGTACATTCACAGTTTCCATTGGCAGCACACACATCACAGACATCAACATGGCCTCCAGCAGCAGTACAGGCTACAGAAGTCTTCCAAGGAGACTTAATTGAGAAAATGAACCATTCTTCATCTTGGGTATCATATTGTTGCACAGAATCAGGGTAATAGTGTGACTGCACAACATCAATAAATGCACTTACCCCCAGGATAAAGAAATAAAAACTATTTGGCCCTTGCTAAAGAGGAGCTCAATTTCTTTTGTGGGGGTGGGGCATTCTCCAAATTTGATGACATCGCAGGCTCTTCTGAAGGCCACAGTACCCCTACACAACTGACTGCATCCAGTGTGTTTGGGTTTCCATCTTTCATGTCAAGAATGACACCCCTGGGGTCTTTGTCATCAGCATAGCAGGACCTGAAATTCACATGGAAGGGAAACATCTTCAGGTTGAAGAGTCTCCATCTGTAAACTGAAAACACTAAAGGACCCCTGGAAGGGCTGTCTGTCAGCCCGAGCATGGCAGACAGTCACTGGCTGGCTTTCCCCTTTCCCCTTCCCTTTCTCTTGCTAGACCATTCGATTACATTCCTAAAGCCAGCCTTGAGTTCCATTCCTTTATTTGGCCACTGACTCATTCCTGAGACTAAACACCAAAGCCCAGCAATCAAAATTCATTATTTGGCTTCACTGGCTAACTTATTTAATCAGGACTTACCAATTCGCTCTAGCAGACTCTCTCTTTTTCTCCTTAAAAACTCTCTCCTGCAGACACATGCTGTTTGTCTTTGCCTGATCTAGAGATGGCCCCAACCCCTGTTTTCCTCTCTGGGGTAATAAATCTCTTGTGTTGAGATTTTGGTTTCTGGTGGGTTCTATGCTGACTCCAAGGCCCCTTATTCACAGACTAGCACTGGGTACCAGAAACCATACACAGTAGCATATATTATCTTTCCCTCCAAACACACATACCTGCCACAATGT
The DNA here is from genome assembly GCA_004025045.1 of Sigmodon hispidus. NCBI lineage: Eukaryota > Metazoa > Chordata > Mammalia > Rodentia > Cricetidae > Sigmodon > Sigmodon hispidus. The sequence continues at coordinate 35,984 of PVIH01013441.1, forward strand.
TTAATTTTTCACTTAAAGAGAGCATCCTGTGGTTTTGATTTGGGCAAGACTGAGCTTTCAACATCACTATTTTTGTATTTTGAGGTAATTAAATCGAATACTTAAACATGAGCATTGCTGGATCGAAATGCTCTGATAACCAGGAAGGCAGCTAAGTGACTGGTAGGTGGGTAGTGGATAAAGAGTGGATACCCTGGACAAAGAGATGACTCATGTCCTGGGTGGGACTACATAAGATTCCATTATGCTACCGAGAACAGTATCTAATTCAAAACTTAGGGATTACTTCTGAAAGTTTCCACTTAGCATATTCATATCCTTAAGGTTTCTATATACTATTTTCAGTTGATTAGAGGTAACTGAAACTCTAGAAGGGAAACCAGATATCAAGGGCTTTCCTAACATTTAGACTAGCTTGTGTCTACTGTTTTTATAGCTGAGACGCTATACTGAGGATTGTCCTCTCAAAAACTCATGTGAGGAAGGTATCATCCAGAGTCTAACATGCAAAGGGGTTCGACAACTTGTTCAACAAAGTGATGGGCTCTCAAAATGAATTGATGCCATCAACCCCAAAATGTGGTGTTACTCAGTGTGAGGATCTTCACTTAGCCTGCTCAGCCAATGAGCATCCTTGGAGGAAAAGCAGAGATTCATAAGAGTGTTGTAAATGATTTCCAGCCCCACATGGGCCAGAGGTCTGACCTTGCCCTTGGCGGCTTTTACCCTCCAAAGAAATAACTCAGACACTTATATTAATTTCATACTGTTTGGCCTATGTCTCAGGCACATTATTAGCTAAGTCATCTTAATTCAGCCCATTTTCATGAATCTACCTGGCCTCGTGGCTGTGGCCCAATGGCCTGTACCTGTATTCCTACATGCTGCTCCTTTGACGGCCGGATGGAGTCTGACTGACTCCAACCTCCTTCTATCTGTCTGTCCTCTGATCCCCTACCCACTTCTATGGTGCTCTACATAGACCAAAACAGCTCTTTATCTATAGAATTGCATACAGAGAACAGTCCCACCACATAAGAGTATCATCAATCTCAGCTAAGAGGTTGCTGGTCTTCATCTTGATTGGCCAGCAATTTCCAGGTGAAGCTGAATAAAATGCTTTGATATGACTCAATATATGAGAGCTGGCAAGATGATGCATACCTATAATCCCAGGACCCAGAAGGCTGAGGAGAAGAATCAACAGTTCAAGGCCAGCTTGCAATATATAGCAAGAACCGAGTTCAAAAACCAAAACAGTTCATTGGGAGTCATCTTCACTTGTAGCACTAAAATCTTATTGAACATTCACTGTACACCAGGTGACACTGAGATAAGTTACAGATACGTGCGCACGCGCACACACACACACACATCAAAGACATGGCCTGGAATTTCAGCAAATTCTAGATGTCTCTATGACATTGCTGCTATAATGACATGGCTATTTTCCTTTCAAAGTGCAGATGGAGGAAGACCACAGAGGCATTTGACAACATTAGAGAGAACTTGAAAGTCCAGTGATGAGGTCCCAGCCTTTACAGGGAAGTGGACACAAGCCCCCATCCCTAACCCAGAAGCTGTCTCCAACTGTCAGTCACTCACAAAAGAAAAAAAATACTTTTCTCCAACAAAGTCTCAGTGGATATGAAAACCACACCCAAGGGCAGGCACCATGCACAGGAGTAGATGGCCAACACAAAATGAACTCAATAGTACTTTAGGAGATTTTTAATTTTATAATGCTTTTTGTGGGGTCCAGAACAGCTTGCCAGACAGACAGCAGGCCCTTCCTGGCACCTGGTGGTTCCAGGAAGGGCCTACGAGTGAACAGCATTTAGGGAGGCGCCAGCACCTAATTGGAAATACCTGACATTCCAAACATTTCCTTTCTGGGAAAGGAACATTAATGACAGAACAGGTAAATCTTACTGTCCACGGCTAATTGTGGGAACATCCCTAGAATTTAAAGCAGCCAATGAATTTGGAATTGGCCCAAGTTTGGACCAATCCCAGGACTGTAACCTTGAAGCTCTGAGGTCCCTAGAGCCCCCTCTATTAAGAACCCTTGCTTTGTGCTGTTCAGGGTCACCCCTACTTCACCCCTGGGTAGGACGATAGAGTGACTCAAGCTAGCTCGTCAATAGATTCTGCTGTTGCATTGGACTGATCCCTTAGTGTCTTTTTGGGGAATCTGGACTCTGGGCACAACTCTATGTTTGGGCAGTTTTTTTTTTAAACATTAGTTTGTTTGTTTCTTTTGCTTAAATATTATGGTTTCTGATTTTGTAGTTTTTATAAGTTGTGTGTGTGTGTGTGTGTGTGTGTGTGTGTGTGTGTGTGTGTATGTGTGTGTTTCCTGTGATTTTCCTTTGGTTTTTTTTCCTGCTTGTTTCTTTTGTTTGATTCCAGTTGGTTTGTTTGCCTCTTAGTTTTCTAAGGAGAGAGAGAAAGAAGGCATGATGTTGGATGTGTAGGAAGGCAGAAAGGAAGACCTGGGAAGAGATAAGTGAGGAAAAACTGTAACCCCAATATACTGTATTAAAATTTCTTCTTAATAAAAAAGTAAACTAGAAAGATTTATAACTGCTCACTTAGGTCAGAGGCCATCAAGATGCCCCTCAGGAGGTGTGTAAACACTTTTCATGCAGGCCTCCCCTCCCTGATGAATGTACTGTTCGTTGCTGCAAAGACCAAGGTATTTTAGAGGGCTCTAAGTGGCATCCCGTTTTCAAGCTGCTGTCATCCTGTGCTGCATTCTTAAAAGCTCTTGCAGAGGTAGTTATGTGGTTGTTGGCTCCCACATGAAGATATGCTTTCTGTAGCCAACCGGGCAACTACCCTAGGCACACCTGTCCTGGGATTTATATTGTGTTCCTGTGATTCTGTAGTACTCAGTGGGAGGAGAAAGAGCTGGCAGGGATGTGGGGTACTAAATAAAGGAAAGAAAATGAGTCCAAGACTAAGGTCTGAATGGAACTAATTAAAATCCTGCCTGAATATGACTTGAATTATGGGAAAGCTACAGAGTTTCCTAAGGCAGAAGGTGATGCTTTCCTTCCTAAGTTTTCACACATGAGAAGTTGCTTGAAAAGATCTCTAGACAGAGCTAATGTAACTGGGCTGGGCTAGGCTCAGATACTCTCCAAGCTCAGCCTTTGAGGGCTAAGAACACATATGTGAGTGACAGAGCGGGGGTGGGAGCAGCCTGCATTCAAGACAAGGGACTTGGTACACACTCCTTATCCTAGCCTCTGAGTGGAAAAGAACAGGCTCTGAGAGCAGCTTCACCACGTCTTAAAAAAAAAGAAAAGAGCATTCCTCTTAAAGTGAGTTCAGGAGAACAGCCGATCGTGATCACTGAAGGGCAGGGGCTTCCCTTACATTTGAGAACCAAGAGAACAAACTAGAAGATGCCTCCAGGACACTGAAGTGTTTCTTGCTTGCCTGCTATTGAGTTCAACCTGAAGAACTTGCTCTGCTGCTCTTAAAGGCCCCATTTCTTGGCCTAAATGCTCCATAGTCCTATCACCCCAAACGCTCCAAGTTCAAAGTTAAGACACGGCCCACTGTAAGGACTAGCTGCACTCCTCCAACAGACACACCGTGTCCTATGGCTTTTCTGCTTTCAGGGAGTTTATGTTCTTCGTCGAGTCTGATAATTTGATGTAATTTGCCCCAAGTTATATGGATTAAAGAGAGCTCAGTAAACATGGCTCATTACCTGGCATTGTAAAGGTTTTCTGGCACACAGCCATGCCCAGGCATTTCTGTGGTTGATCTTTTGCTGCTGCCTCAGAGATGAATATTTGCAATAAAGACTGCATGCCCTGTAAAGTCTGAAGTATTTACTTCCTAGAGCTTTATAATGACCACACGCTAACACTCTTCCTGGGTAAGACAGGTTCCTTGAAATCTTGAAACCTACACAGGTAAATATAGGGGTCACTAAATCTATGTTTCTTTTTTTAAAAAAAGAAAAGATGCTGAAATGGGTTTAAACATATAGACCCAAATCTGAAGATACTTTATGACAGCTTTTACATCTGCTTGCTGGATGTATGTGTAGATCCCATCTTTGTCAAAGGCTCCAGACCTTTTTGAGTTTATGATGAATGATGTCCAACCTTTAGGTTACTTTAACATCAACTCCTCCCAAATACGGCAGGAGTCAGAATCACCTGGTGATACTACTATCCTCTTGAACCTCAAAACTCAACAAGGAAAGCATGTCAAAGAAAATTGTAGGCTAACCTCATTCATAAATTTATAGACAAATAGTTTATATCAGATTAGCAAATGGGATCTGGCAATGGGATGTAAGCCATTTGATCCCCATTAACCGTTTCAAGTCCTAAGATTCTAACCACAGAAGGTTTGAAAGACAAAAGTCTCACTGAAAATCAGAAGGAACTATGTTTAATTCTATTGTATTAACTATAATAATGAATGGAGTATTGTTTAATACATGAAGATATTTGATTTGGCAATTTGATGCCCACTTTCTGGGTACTCAGGGGTCTTTATGTCCTTGGCCTGACCCACACCTGAGGATGAGAGCCTCAGCTCTCCCCATAGGTGGCCGTGGGACCCAGTCTGGCCTTAGGGAAGGTGAAGGGCTGAATGCATGATCACTTCTATTTCCTGGCTTCCAGGTTTCAACCAAAAATGACACGGGCGGCCAGGCTCTGTTCTGGTTATTTTATGAGTCAAACAATTTCAATGAAATCCAAACAATGGTGAAGAAGATGCTTGGGAAATGCTTTTGAGTGGCGCAGGCATTTGTATGAATGTTTTACTTTCACAGTTGGGCTCAAAAGCTGGTCTGCAGCTCGGATGTGTCTATTTGTGGGGAGGACTGTGCAGGCAACAGCAAGAAAGGAAACAATAGGTCCTGAAAAGAAGAAAAGGGCCCTTCCAATGCTCCCCTTTCTTCCTCCTCCTGGGTCTTTTCAGCTTCACAAAGGGAGACATATTTTCCATATAATTGCTAAACATGTTTGCTTATTAAATTATTCTTTAATTAGTTAATGATTTTAGCCATGCTTTGCTCTTCGGATATTCATTTTGTGTAATAAAATAATTATAGATAATTAAACTATCTCAAGCCTTTTTTCTTTCCCTCAGAAAACATTCTGGGTATCCAAAAATGACAACAAGTTGTAAATTAATCTGGAAAACAAAGCATGACAGATGAATGATTTGGTTGGAATTAATTAGACACTAATTATATACTGGAACTAGATGAAGAATGAGACTCATTATAAAAATAAAATGCTATTCGGAAAGGCTGCAGTTACAGTAACTTTACCTTCTGTGAGAATGGAGTTGCTTCTCATCCAATTAAGTGCCTTAACACAGTCTTCCTCGTCATTGAGAATGAAAAGGTTGTAGGGGACTTTGCCAGTGTACCTCAGCTTACTGTTATCCAGAACTTCTCTGTTCGTCAGATGTTGATCAATACTAGCCCCCGTGGGGCACGGAATCTGAGGCACATTACAGAGAAATGGTCAAATCAGTGGTGACATGGTTGGAAGAGAATAAAGTATATATCCACACTGAGGTGTGGCCTTTTCTGTCCCCAGATATTGTTAATTTGGTTTTAATAGAGAGGGAAAGAAATACACAAATAAGCAAATAGAATGATCACTTTGAGTGATGAATTGCTCAAGTTACCCAATGCTATGTCAACAGTTATTTCAAAACTCAGTGGCAGAAACCAGCCATTGACTACGTTCTGTTGTAGGTCAGTGATCCAGACAGGACAAGTCAAGCTCAGCTTCTCTGTGTGCTCCAATGACTGGAGCCTCGGCTGGGAAGACTCAGTGGCTAACAGTGACTTGGGGGTGGACTCATCTGCACATAAGGATCTGTCCTTTCTCTTTCCTGCAGAACATGCAGAGTATCCTAAGCTAGTGAGTTGCCACCAACTGTTTGGAAGTTGCTGCTCCCTGTGATCTGGAACAGCCACTTATGATTAGGCATCTCACACTGTGGCTGCTGGGTTTCCAGGGAAAAGGTCTGGAAGAGCTTCACACCTTCTCTAGCTTAGTCCTGGGACTTCAGAAATGTCCCCACACAAGATTCTGTTCTTCATGGAGTAGCTATGAAGGTCTGTCTGGGATCAGGAGATAGAATGCCTTAAGAGGATTGGGGTGCTCTGGATCTAGCAGATGTGCCTATATATAGTTAAAGCTATCTTCTGTAGGAGCCATTGCCTCAGCGGTTGAAATTCAAGACCACAGAGGGGCCACTAAGAATATGGAAGATTAATGTTTACTTATAAAATACTGTTGTTTACTTTATCAGAAGAGAAACTCTCTCTCTCTCTCTCCCCCCTCCCTCCCTCCCTTCTGTCCCTTCCTCCTACAGGGTTTCCCCTAATATAATTTCTGCTCTCTTGTAGACACAAGTATGAATGCAAACAGAAATTTTCCTAGGCAATAAGAAAAATAATAAAATCGCAATAAAGGATGATGGCCAGCACTGGTCCTTCATGTTGAAGACACTCTGGCAACCAGAAGTCTTGTTCTTTAGCCGAGAAGTACAGCCATGCCTCAGTCTCACCCAGTCATTGCCAGGAAACAGCATAGGCTCATATGGCCAGATCTGATCTCCCAAGAAATGTCAAAGCCTTGGGTTTACATGTAGACTCATTTTTTATTTCTGGTTCAAATTAAAACCAAACAAACACTGTTGTTAATGCCAAATAAAATGGCACGGTTGCTTGCGATGGCTCAGTAGGCCACTATGCCGGCCCTTTACTCTGGCTGCCCGGTGGAAATCACGTGGACAAAGAGGCAAACCAGGGAAGTGAGGAAGGAGAATTGAGCCTTTGGTAGAAGATCTCTGTGGCCCATGTGGCAGATTAACAGTAGAGACCTAAACGGTGAGTTGGACACAGTTCTACAGTAACAATGGGCAAAAAAGCTTGCTTGGAATACAAGACCTCAGATGAATCACATACTTCACTCCCCCTCAGTCCTGGACTGTGGTCATTTCATGGATGGATGGGGTGGGAGGAGGGAGGGAGGACTCAGAGGGACTGGGAGGAGGGAGGGGAGGAGGACCAGAGGTATATATGGAAAAAACCTTTTCAATTAAATAAAAAATGATAAAAATATGGTAAAGAGGGCATGACAATGACTGTGAGGTCCCCGATTGTCTCACAGGGTACACTCCATAGCCTCAAAGATTGTTACCACCCTGACAAGGTTCCAGGGGCAGGCAGATCCATCTCCCAGGCATAAACATTCCTTCTGGAGGCCGACCTTCAGACTATGAGAAAGCACAGTATTTTCTGTCTTTCTGGAAAGATGTCCTAAATCTGGGCCATGAGGTGTGATCTAAGTTCTTCTCTCCATAGAAACCCTAGGAAGATCTGAGAACTGACTGGTCATATCGTCAAACTCGAGTTTTCATCCCTATAGCTAAGCACCTTGGTGACTTCAAGTTCATCCCTACAGCTAAGAACCTCAGTGACTTCAAGTTCATCCCTATAGCTAAACACCTCTGTGACTTCAAGTTCATCCCTACAGCTAAGAACCTCAGTGACTTCAAGTTCATCCCTATGGCTAAGCACCTCCGTGACTTCAAGTTCATCCCTATGGCTAAGCACCTCAGTGACTTCAAGTTCATCCCTATGGCTAAGCACCTCGCTGACTTGAAGCCTCTGTAGGAACTGTTTGTTCTTTCTCTTTCTCAGTGTATTTCTGGGAACTGAGAAGAGTCATCAGGACTTTCTGTTTTTGTGATGTATCTTTTGATATAATCATGTTCAGCAGCAGGGAAGGAGTTCACTGGCATCATGAATTTCACCCTCTGTTACTGTGAATACTTTTCTTTCTCCAAGTCCCCTTTATTGAATATTTCTAGTGCTGCTTTCTGTGGGTTTGCTTCAATAATCTGTCACTGTGTATCTTTCCATTAAAAGATTTCAATGTTCTATATTTAGTTTTTACATTTGTATATCTATGTGTGTGTGGAGGGGGTACGTGCATGTGAGCCCTGGTGCCCATGGAGGCCAAGGAGCTGGGGCTACAGGGTCTGAGCCACCCAACATGGGCTCTGAGGATCCAGTTCTGAAGCCAATTCTCAAGCGCTTAATTTTTTTACACTTATTTTTTTTTTTTACAGTGGGGAGGGCATGCCTATCATGGTGTACTTGTGGAGTTTAGACAGCCACTTACAGGAGTCAGATTTCTACTTACAGCATGTGGGTTTCAGTGATCAAATTCAGGCTGGCAGTCTCGACAGCACGCCCCCGTATCTACTGAGCCATCTCACTGACTCTGGGCGCTTTTAACTATCTTTCCAAAAACTGGTCTATTTCTATGTTCATTTAGACAGAACTCTGCAAGCATATATATCTTACCGTGCGGTGTATGCCACATGTGTATTGACACCCTTGGAAGACACTGGATCTCCTGGAGCTGGAGTTACAGGTGGCTGGGAGCCTTCTAATGTCAGTGCTCGGACTGAACCAGGGTCCTCTGTAAGAGCAGTAAGTGCTCTTAACCACTGAGCCATTTCTACGGCCCCTTAACTATCTTTTTATTTTTTAAATAAATGAGTCATTTTGGTTGAATGCCTTTGTCATATTTCAAGTCTAGTGTAAAGCTGGTCTTGGTCTTCCATCAGGGTGGTTTGAAGCTGTGACATCCTCTGCCAAGTCTTGCATTTTCTGGTTTGTATTCTCCCCTCTGCATCCTTTGCCTTCTTTTCTCACCTTTTATCTTGTCCCGGGTTTGGTGGGTGAACTTCTTTGTGCGGTTCCTTATCATCCTTTGACTCAGTTCCTCTCAACCCAAAAGTTTTGATGTCTGTAGACAACGGCTACTTCTCTTTAATCACACATCTTCTCCATCAATTTCCTGATCTTTATTACATTACTTTAAATTGAGGGTGATTAGTTTTCTGTTTAGGGAGTATATTCAAACTTTAAATTTACATTGCTGTTTGAAATCATCCATGGAGCTACCACTTGTATCCTGTAAAGACTGTAGAACTTCGAATTCCCTGTCCATTATTTGGAGTTCAAGTTAAAGCAACCCCTGCCACCCGATAATTTTCTCGGGGTCTTGCATATAAAGAATGGCTTCTGAGACAGAGGTGGACACGTGGGTCTCAAATTATCACCTTTTCCTCCAGAGTTCTGTGTTGTTAGTTCTGCCTTCTTTTGATAGTGCCAGACAGGAGATTGTTTGTGTTACACCTCCCTTATTTTTATCCGTTTACGGGGAGCATTTGACAATCTGTTATTTTTCTTCTGAAATTTTTTCATTGCCCCCCTCCCCACCATTCTCACTCGTTGGCATTTGTCAGAATGTAACTAAATTGGAAAAAAAAAAAAAAAGTCTTTGATTTTGCTTGGACTCAGTCAAGTGGACAATTCTTTTCGGGGGTAAGGAGAGTTTTCTGCTAGCAATTTTAAATGCTTGTCCAGAGATGAGCCACAGACTTCAGTTCTCGGAGGATGCTGTCCCCTTCCCCCTCCATCCTCACCGGGCTCCCGTCTGACACAGAGGTACCCATCAAGTCTGTCCCTGGGGGGGACACCAGTGTGTACATACTTCCCTCCCAATCTATTTGTACCCAACTCTATTTTTTCTTTTTTGCTTTATTTTTTCTTATGTCTCCTCCCACCCCCTGTTTACCCAGATCTTTTCTATTTCTTCCTTCCCAGGGAAATCAATCCATGCATCCTTCTTTGGGCCTTCCTTGTTACTTAGCATCTCTGGGTCTGTGAACTGTAGCCTGGTTATCCTTTATACTACAGCTAATATCTATTTCTGAGTGAGCTCATACCATGATTGTCATTCTGGGTCTAGGTTACTTCACTCAGAATATTTTTTTTTCCTAGTTCCATTCATTTGCTTCCAAATTTCATGTCAATCCTTCAGCCATGCATTTTTGCTCACCCAATCTGGCTAGCATCGCCTTTTGTAGGCACCATGTCTCAGAGCCACACCCAGCCTAGTCCTGCTGCTCTATCTCTCTCTTGTCTCCATCTATTGGTTTCTGGTGGCCACCACCCCTTCAGCAGCCTATGCCTCAGTTTTGTTTGTGGTTTTGCTTGTTTGTTTGTGTACAGTGGACTTCGACAAGCTCTGTCATTCCCCTTTCAATGAGGTTGCCCAGGTCTGAGCATGAGAAGTCATCCCCCCATTTCTCCACATGGTCCAGGAAGCATATGACTCTGTGACTTCGCTATGAAGCAAGACAGGGGTGGTGTTCAAAGCTGGCAAGTGCTCCCCAATAAAGTTAACACAAATGGGCTGAAGAGATGGCTCAGCAGCTAAGACCACTGTTCATCTTCTAGAGGACCCAAGTTTGGCTCCCAGTACCCACATCATTCCTGAATTTATATCCACCTGTTACTCCAGCACCTGGTGATCTGATACACTCTTCTGGCCTCTGTAGACACCTCCATAGAGGTGGGGCATATGCGTACACACATACATACACATAACAAAACATTTTTAAATTGATGAATGAGGTAGATAAGGGAGGTAGAGGGTGTTAAAAATGAGCTAGCTAATCTTCTTCCAGAAAGGAGAGGTCATAGGCAATGTACGACATTGACGGAGCAAAGTCAAAGGTTCCAAGAATGCATTGTTTAGAACTCTGAGGGTCCCAGCTGAAGAAGAGTAGGGGTGTTTCAGGCTGGGGAGCTCAGAAAAGGAGGCTCACAGGTAACTGCAGGCTAGGTGAGAACCCAGCTCTCCTCACCCTCTTTTCTGCAGTACAGCTCAGGCTTTGGCTTTGTGGCTAGATTCTGAAATATTTTTTTTTAAATGTATATTTAGATTTTGAAAATACTTCACAATGTTTAAGACTGAGGCATGCTGACTAGAGGTTAAGAGTTGTAATTTTATTTTATAAAATGCCTTCTTGCTTTGGGTTTAGGCTTTAGGGTCGTCATTTTAATTTGGCTTACAAATGTGGGTCGGAAGCATAAGAGAGCTGGAGTAAAGGACACAGGAAAAGACATGAGAAGTGGAACGTCCTCCAATGAATTCAGCTGCCCTTTCTCTATCACTCTATGTACCTTTGATTTTTTATGTCCTTCTGGAAAAATTAAATTGGAACTCCCCTTTATCACTTCTTCATCTCATTTTTCCTGTTGTAAAAAGGGCAAGAGCTTAATGTGCTGCCGACTAAAGCTGCAGGGGCAGCTGGGCACACATGGGCAGATGCCCGAGTCTCTGGACAGCTGGCTGAGTTCTCTGCTCCGTTTCCAAAGTGTGGGACTGCAGGCAGTGGCTGCAACAGTGGGCAGGTGAGGGGGGATGGGCTAACAGGGCATGCTGTGTCTCCCTGTCATTTAGTGAAAAGTAAAAGGAACTCTTAAGTAGCAAAAGGAGGCGTCTTCCCACTTACTTTTTATTCTTTAACCAGGAAGACTTTTATTCCCCCTTCAAGAATAAGCCTTATTTTTTAAAAAGAACTTAAAAGCTTTTTTAAAATTATTTTTTTCTTATTTTTTTTAAAGACATTGATCCAAGGCACTCAAAGTGCAGTCCATTCTCAGCAGCACTGACCTCCCTGGGGAGCTCGCTAGACACTCCTATCTCAGACTACCTACTGAAGCAACCTGCTCAGAGCCTGCATCTTAAAGGGATGCTCAGGGGTACCGTGTGACCAGGCAGTTTGGGAAAGTGTTGCTGTGATGTGCAGTGCATATAAGGAACTCAGTGTCAAGAAAGTTGAAGAAGTGCTTCTCCATCTCAGCTTTGAGCATAGTAAAAACAATGGTGACCAGCCCCATATAGCATAATTGAAGCAATTCCTGGGCACCCTATACCCCATGAGATCTCAAAGTGCAGCCAAAGCTGAAGACATTCATTCAGCTATGCCCAAGCTACTCAATACATGCAAAACATGGGTGACTGAGGACCTTTGGGGGCATCTGTGCTGCTGCCTCCTCCCTGACTCTGAAATGCAAAGGAACCACACACACTCCCTGCCAAATCCACAGCACTGGTGAGATAGTTTCAGACCCCATCCTTAAGTTATAAAGTAAACCTGTTTACGGGAAAGGTGCCTGTTTTTTGTGCACCACACAAAGACCATTGTCTGAGGCAGTGTGTGAGGGGCCAAGATCTGTCATCCTTAGACTGAGAGCTGCTTCAGTTCTAAACAGCAATGCTTTAGTCCAGCATGGCTGGAGCACTCAAGTCGAAAGCATGGTCACTGGGAAACTAGTCAATCTAATTTCCTAGTTTTATAACTGAGAGACAAAATAAAATAAGGGTTGACAGAAGGTGCACATGTTTGAAATACTTTTGCGTGAGTGCATCTCGTCAGCCAAATGCTAGCCTCTTGAGGCATAAATTAATTTAGCACAAATGCATGCCTGGTTGGGTCTGGAGTCTGCTATGATGATCCATAAGTGTTAGACTTTGGGACAACAGCTTCAGGAATGACATTTCTCCAACTAGCTGTGATTTTTTTTTCCCCCTCAACAGAATGTTTTTCTTGGAATGGCTTTCCTGGGAGGGTTTGCAGACACCATTCTGGTCATGCGTGCAGGCCTTGAAAAGCACTTTTATGAATATAGAGTGGCAGCTGTGTGGAAAGACAGGATGCTCTTTACTCAGAGCGTGTGTGCTCCAGTAAGCATATTGCCATCTCTGATGTGCCAGCAGCCCTGGTGCACAGCCTTACCTGGTACTGCTGCCCGGTACAGAGAATGAGGTGGTCGTAGAATACAATCTCATTCTTGGAAACCACAACGTGCTTGGCTGCTCGGTCTATGCCCGTCATTCTACCAACCACCACGTTAACCCAGGAGCACAGTGACATCAATGCATAATCTTTATCATTAAAACAGTGGCTGCAAAGAGAGAAGCTGCATCAGTGACATTTGAGCAGCTGACAGTGGGCATTAATTAGACATCTGGCGAGCTGGTTCAAGTCCCCTAGTGAGCTAGGTCTGTGCTCTTGCTGTGAGTTTACCAGGACCAAGACTTAGAGATTTTTTTTTTCCTTATGAGACTCTAAGTCACAAATTGACATCTTCCTATTAAAGATAAATTGTTCTTCCTGGCTTAGGCTGGTCCACAAAAGAAGGGTGAATGGTTGTGTATGTGTGATCACTTAGACTCTCTTCTGTCTCTATTTCATGATGACTGAAAATCTACTTGAATAGTTAAACTGTGCTACTGGCTACAGACTTCAAAGGAATGTAGAAGAAGGTATATGACACTACAGAGGACCCAAAAAGGTAGACACCTGTAGCTGAAAGTTTCTATCCTGCCAACAACTCCCAAATACTCAGCAGTGCTTTCCAAATAACTTACTCAGAGGCTTAATAGTATAGTAAGTGCTGAGTCAGTAGCTCAAGCATATTACTAACTAGCTCTTACACTTAAATTAACCCATAATTCTTATCTGTGTTTATCCATATGACTTGGTACCTTTTCTCAGTAAGGTCTCAGTAAGGTATTCTCATCTTGCTTCCTCTGTGTCTGGCTGTTGACTATGTTTCTGCCTTCTAGTCTGGTTGCCCTGCCTGTACTTCTTGCCTGGCTACTGGCCAATCAGCATTTTATTAAACTAATACAAATGACAATTCTTTACAGTGTACAAGAGCATTATCCCACTGCAGGCATCGGAAATGTGCAAACCCCTCCTTTTTTGCTGCTTATTTGATGTAAAAGACTCATTCCCTGTGCCCCAGTTACAGAAAATGTCAGGAAGTTAAGTTCACAACAAGTACAATGGCCAGGAGATTTGGGAGCCCACTATGTAAAGCATAGGTATGGAGAGCCGGTATTTTTATATACATCAGCCTAGGGTGGGTTAGAGTGCTGAAGTTAGCGGATACTGGTGGCTGAAAGAGTTTTCTTTATTTTTTCTTTCTTCTGGTTGTTTCAATTGAACACTTGTAAAGTGACAGAAGTAGAATTCTTGTGGTCTGAGTTTATTTAGAGAGGATCTCCCTATCCTTTAGGGTGAGTACTATAGAATTTTCTCAAAGGTTTCACCTTATTTAGGTAACATTTTAATGATCCTGATCTGAAGACAGAATCTGCAGAGACAGGACAGCAAGTAATTCATTTACATTTAGGCTGTATGCTCTAGAAAGAATGTGCCAAGGTCTCCATCTTTCTTCTTTTGCCAATGAGCCTGAACCCCAGGGACCCTTTATCCCTGTTTCTTCATCCCTCAGTATGGGTTAATGAGCCCATCCTATGTGCCTCTAGCTCTGTAGAAAACAGACACGAGAAGGTAGGAGATGCATATGTGAGGGCTCTTATTCTAAATAATATTAATGATACGTAATCCTGTTTACTTTCTTTGGAGGCAAACAGGATTCTGAAGTGGTAATGGGGGGACATTTTTTTTTCTTTTTGATCCATACATGAGTCTAGTCTCTGTACACAAAGAGAATGCTGGTAATGGATGCACATTAGTCCCCGTTAACGGGAACTGTGAAAAGAGCCGGGAGCACTAGGCTTTGTGTTTCGCCAAGAAACAACACTTAAAAACAAGAAAATATCTTCTTCATAAAAAAGGAAAATAAGGAGCTGGCCTGTCACAGGAAAATAATGGATAGTGAGATGAAATTCTCTTAAAAAAATTGATAGTTTTACAGGCATATATGAAACTTCACTGTTTCCACACCATCACAAGAAACACACAAAGGATTGTTTGTATTTGCTATGCAGTCCCTACTATAAGCCATCCAAGATGAGAAAAAATTAAATATAGTTAGTGCCCAGGGATTAGTTTTAGGAGGATTTGCCCAAAGATAAAAGCTCTCTGGGGGAAATGTGTGGGCAGCTAAGACAATGCTGTTTCTAATGACAGTGGGAGAGTATTGTTGGCAATGTCAGAATGCATATTTCAGAGCTGGAATCTGAAACTCTGTCTAGTAGGAGCTGATGCTTGAGAACACTCAATTTTGAAGGTTTGCTGAGCCACAGAAGGAAGCACTGAAGACTGTGGCTGATGCCTCCCCAGTCTGTTAGCTTTCTCAGTTTAAAGTGCCATTGTGTAAGCTCGTGCTCCCCATTTCGGAAACTACTACCCCTCTGGACTGTCTCTAACATCTCCATCAAATGAGTGAAACTAGCTAATGCAAAACTCTCCAATTTTTTTCTGGTAGGCAGCAATACAAGCCTAAAGACTTCAACCCAGAAGACAGGTCCACAACTTCACCCCATCACCTGGGTCCTCTGGAGAAGGAGACGAGGAAGCAAAGAGGAGAGTTATATTGGTGAGGGTTCATCCTTCACAAACAAGCTTGGCACTGACCCACCATCATGTGAAGGGAACTGGCAGGGTGGGGGGTGGGGCTTAACTGGGCGGAGCAATTGCCTGGCAGGCACAGCTGGATGTGGTGGTACAGGCCTCCATCCCAGCACTCAGGTGGAGGCAGGAGAATGAGCATTTGAGGTCGGTCAGCCTGGGATCCACAGTGAGACCTTGACTCAATAAACACAAACGTGATGGGGAAACTTCTGGAAGATGGCATAGACAAGGTATAAGGCGTGGCTTTCTTGTCAACGTAGTCCCAAAACCTGATGGTAAGAAACAGCCCAAGCCTTTAGGTGTACAATCAAATCACAAGCCACAGAAACAAACTAAGTCTGAACAGCCTCCGAGGGAGGGCCAGGATTCTTCAGAGGTGGAAAAAAACTTTGAGATTTGTAGGGGATTAGCAGTGACACACTGGGAAGAGAGACCACTGCAATTAACTTTCAATTATTCAGGGTTGATTGCCCAATTAGTGGCTTTCTCCTGCTTCCTGTTTCTCTTGCCTCCCACACCTTCTTCCAGCTGCCTCCTAGGTACATCGTTAACACCTCAACCAGAGGCTAGACAGGGTGGGGGTGGGGGTGTGTGAGGAGACAAAAAAAAAGGCTATTTATAAAAAAATATCATCAACAATAATGAAGTAAAGCACTAAAGGCAAGTTCACAGTGTTGAGAAGAAGGAATTTGAATTATTAGATTTATGTATGATATTTGCACTTCTTATTATTGAACACTAGGATCCCAGGCAAGTTCCTTTATGGGGGCCATTTGGAAGAGAGCCTCCTGTTCTGGGTTCAGCTTCTGCTTCCTGAGCATCATGATAATGTGCAGGTTCCCACCCAGCTGGGTCTGGCTGTTGGGTCCCATCCTTCATGGAGAGAGTATTTGTTTCTTTTTCTGAAGTGATCTTCATTTATTCTCCATTATAAATTCCTGCTCTAGAATTTATAGAATCTAGAGTGCAGGATTTGGGATGGAGACAATAGATGCTATCTAAAAGGAAAATTATATAATACGTAGGAGGATTTCATGAGCCAAAAAAAAAAAAACAAGAGAGAGAGCAGAGTAAGATTTAGTTGAGTGTGTTGGGTGGTTGCAAATAAATGGGATAGTCAGAGGATCCTATGGGGAAAGGACATTCAAGAAAAAGAAAAGCAAAGGTTTGCCTGCTATGTGTGAGGCACATTAAGGTTGCTACTCTGAAGAGAACTGAGTAGAAATAGTAAGAGATATTGTAGTAGTTGGATGTAATTGGCTCCCATAAGCTCATAAGGAGTGGCACTATTAGGAGGTATGGCTTCGTTGCAATAGATGTAGGTAGCCTTGTTTGAAGAAGTGTCACCCAGTGCCCTGGACCACTTCCTGTTGCCTTCCGGTTAAGATGTAGGACTCTCATCCTCTCCAGCACCATGTCTGCCTGCGTGCCACCATGTCCCACCATGATGACAATAAACTAAATTGAACTGTAAATCATCCAGTTAAATGTTTTCCTTTATAAGAGTTGCTGTGGTTATGGTGTCTCTTTACAGTTATAAAAAAAACTTTAAGATAGATATAGTCAGTGAAAAAGAACAGACCTTATAAAGTTCATACATTCAAGAACTTTCTATGATGACAAAAGCATTCTGAAGTTAGCTATGCTAAAATGTTAGTATGGTAGCTGCTTGAGCCAATGGGGCAAATGTAAGTGGGGAGTTGAAATTTTCAACTCATTTAATTTTAATTATTTTAAGTGGAAAGAGCCCTTGTGATTTGTAGCTACTCTACTGGACAAGTGGAGTTCCAGGAAGCAAGGAACTAATATCTGAGTGTGTTGAACTAATATATTTGTATGTGTGTTGTTCTGAGGACTGTGTTAAAAGGCATAGAGACAAGGGTAGAGGTAAGGATACCAGATTATTCCATGTAGCCACTCCTGCTGCCTATGTGTGTCACACCTGAAGAAAATCAAACTATTCTCACTATGTCACACTCAGCCTTCAGTTGGGTAGAAACTTCCACCAAGCTGACTGACTTACATTCATATTTCTTGGGAATCATGTAATTTACAAAATGGGAGAGCAGGACTGGAGAGCTGACTCAGCAGGTAAGAGTGCTGTTGCTCTCATAAAGGATAGGGGTTTAGTTCTGAGCATCCATATGGTGGCTCACAACCCCAGGGGGTAGCTCCACTTCCAGGGAATCCATGTCCTCTTTCCATTTAAGCAGGAACACACATGTACACAGACACACACACCACATACACACACACACACCACATACACACACACACACAACACACGGACACACACACACACACGCACATATATATATATATATGTAAAAACATCATACACATAAAATAAATCTTTACAAAATTAAAAAAAGAAAACGAGAAAGGGAAAGAGATACCCAAGGGTCTATTCTCCCTTGCTGGACTTGATGTTATGCTTATTTTAATTAAAAATTCAGCATACTTTATTAAGCATACACTTGTCACAATCAAGAAAATCTAAGTCCAAGAGAAACAAAGTCCCTTTTCTAGACTATAATGGTAGAAATGGTACTAGATCAGCAGACATATAGACACACCCAGCTCAAATTCCATATACTTTTTGTGGTGCTGAATGACATTCTTCACACACACACACACACACGCACACACACATGCACACACACTTATACACACATGTTCTAATAAAGGTGAGGCTGATAGCTTATTGTGAAGCAACTGCCTAGTATATTCGAGTCCCCAATTGTATCCCCACCACTACAAACAACAGTAACAGAATTCTACAGCGTGAGAAAGGTATTGACTAAAAATGTGCTTGGTTCTGCTAGTAAGTAAGGGAGGGTTTTCCCTGTAAAGGTAATACAAGTCTTTCTTCAAAAGGAAAGTGAGTCCCTTCATCAAAGATTCTGCTTCCACCCAATCTGAACTGAAAGGAGATAATTTCCCTTTCTTTCTCTTCACTTCGAACAGTGGGATACTGTTTCTACAGCAGAGAGCCTGCATTTTGCTACCAGAAATTGAAATTAGTAGAAGCTGTGTGATAAGAAAATGTCATTTCTAAGAACAGGTATTGTCAAATACGGATTCTTCTGGGACAAGAAGAACAAAGCTCTCGTGGCCTAAGGTGGACAGTTCTAAGCTAGCTTCAGATATCTATGGATTGGCAGACTGGGAGAAAGGCTCACACTCTACTATAGGATAGGCTCATGGCCATACTTTCTCTGGCCTGTTTCTCGGATTCCAATGTAAAGGCAGCTGGGCTCTTGAACTCTATCCATCTGCAGGGAAGAGGAAAGCTGCCTCCTGCTGTGGGATTATGCTTTTGTACACTGTGGATATTTGTCATTGTAAATATTGGTTTAATAAAATGCTGATTGGCCAGAAGGCAGACAGGAAGTATGGGCAGAGCTATCAGGCTAAAAAAAACTCTGGAAAGAGGAAGAGCAGAGCAGAGATGCCAGGGAGATGCAGAGGAAGTGGGATGAGAATGCTACTCTGAGAAAATGTAGTGAACCACATGGCTAATCACGGGTTAGTTTAAGAGTTAGCAAGTAATATGCCTGAGCCATAGGCCAAACAGCTTATAATGAATATAAACCTCTGTGTGTTTCTTTGGGACTAAATGGCCAAGGGACCAGCCAGGTGGGACAGAGAAACTTCTTACTACAGTCTCCCCTACAAATAACAAAATGCTAACCCTGTCCTGCCATGCTGGACAATTCACTTTCTATCTTGCCATGCTTATGTCAACATGACATCTGAAAGGAGGGAACCTCAATTGAAAAGATGCCTCCACCAGACCCAGCTGTGGAGCAATGGGCACAACCCATGCCCGGTGGTGCATCCCTAGGTAGGTGGTCCTGGGTTCTATAAGAAAGCAGACTGAGCAGGCCATGGGGAGCAAGCCAGTAAGCAGCACCCCTCTCCATGGCCTCTGCATCAGCTCCTGTCTCCAGGTTCCTGCCCGGTGTGAGCTCTTGTCCTGACTCCCTTCAATGGTGAACAGTGATATGGAAGCGTAAGCCAAATAAATCCTTTCCTCCCTCAATTGCTTTGGTCATTTTTTTTTTTAAATCACAGCAATAAAAATTCTAACGAAGATATTCTCTGACAGGTTTGAACTTTTGTTTCCCAATTAATGCCTACTCTAGGAGAAAGACCCTCCACTTTCCTCTTTGAAATCTATTATTTAACATAAAAAGACTGCACATGAATTAGGAAGACAATTAGGAAGGATGATGAATCATACTCGCTTGCTAGAAACTTCCTTTGTTCGCTGCCCAAAAGTTTTTTTCCTGGGAGTCCATGAGTTGAAATCAGGGTGAGATTGTTAAACTTCAGGTGAGAGCTGAAGAGAAATAAAAAGAACAATTTTTTAAAGTTAAATATGATTAAATGAAAATTTACTGTGATTCAGATGAACTTCATGAATCATTCAACTCTTGGCTTTTTCTTTGGAGGCAGAAGCTCTTTTCACACAACTCTTCAAATAGGACCTTCACAACAACAAAAAAAGGAAGATGGTGTGGAAGCGGCTAATTGCAGAAAATTCTAGAGGTTATGCGAGTATACGGCAGACACATTGGCTTTTTAAAAATTTCTTCTCCCAAAGTAAAACAAAAAGCCCTCCAAATTGGGAGGTGGGAGATACTTTTACATAAACTAATGGCAAGTTTGAATATCATCCCACCCACAAGAAACTGGATTTCTGACCTCCCACAGTACAGTACACGCTTCAAATCTACTTCCCCCTTGAGTCCTTACAGCAACGTGATGATGTCAGTAATATTGTCAGCTTTATTTTCTCAGGTGGAACTGAGGCACAATGGGTTTTCTAAGGCCATAAAGGCCACTGTCTGGCTCTAGTGTTGCCCCATCTAACCTTTGCCTTTAGAGTGGTCTCCTGGAATTTGGGAAAGGTTTAACAGGACTTCCCCAGGGGACACCAAAATCTGAAATGTTCCTGATTGGTGATGCTGTGACATCCACACGTAAGCTATACTCTATCACTTGAATACTTTATCATCTCAGGATTAAAACTTATACAAAATAAATAGTAGCTTTTATACTGTTTTATTTAGGGAATGAAACCTGTGAGTGCTCAGTGCAATGAAATTCTTCTCCCCAGGCTTTTCTGCTGACACTGACTGAATATATGGATGTAAAACGTAGGGAAAATCCCATCTCTATGCAGGCTGTGTTGTCCCATAGACTGAAAATCACTCAGAGATTTCCCAGATTATCTAATTCCCAAAGTTCAACACCAGCCTTTTCACTTTCAGACACACACACATATATATATGTATATATATAGGATATATACATACTATATATTCCTTAATATATACTGTATATTCAGACATATATAATTACCCATGTCAGGGTATCAAAGTGTCACCATACAGAATATTCTAGAAGGTCCTTTTTAAGAGCAAAATTGTCACTTGGCATGGTAACATACAACTTGGGAGGCAGAGACAAGATCATAAATTCCAGGCCAGTCTAGGCTACTAGTTAGAGTCTTTCTCAATTATCCTAGTCAAACCAAAGAGCCAAACTGCTTTATATTTGCATCATGCTTTTCAGGCCTGAGGCACTCATGGGCATTATCACAGGGATTAATCTTCAAAACAATCTACACTGGGGCTTTGGAGATAATCACAGGCCATGTGTATTTCATGTGAAAGCAAATGAAGGATGGTGAAGGGAAGTACTTTGTTTAAGGTCATGGTGTTCCAAAGCAGGAAGGGTCAGCAAAGTGATTCCTTCTTTCCAACCCCAGGCAGCATTCCCTCTCTTCCCAGACTGTGTTCCCTCCCTGCAGGTGGACTTCCGGAGATTGCCTAGCACCCATAGAAGGTTCCAAGAACTCTATTGCTTAGGATTCACTCTCAGTATTTGAGATACTCCTGTTGCAATTTGTCCTCTTCATAGTCAGCAAAATATTTTGAGTGAGATCTTACCACAAGAGCCTGACTAATGAGAAAGACATTTGTGCCCTAAAAACCTCCTCTTGGTTTACATGGACCATTTCAATCAATCAAATGACAAAAAGAAGACCTTCACTGGGCCAAAGGAAAACACCTGCCTTCCTTTCTCAAGAGGAGGTTGGAGATTTTCCAACTGGAAATGCTACCAGTTTACTGGCAGTCTAGTA
Organism: Sigmodon hispidus; assembly: GCA_004025045.1. Classification (NCBI taxonomy): domain Eukaryota; kingdom Metazoa; phylum Chordata; class Mammalia; order Rodentia; family Cricetidae; genus Sigmodon; species Sigmodon hispidus. Next base: position 57,399 of record PVIH01013441.1, read on the forward strand.
GCTTCCCAGATAGGACTCCAGGTGTTGGTGTAGGGCAGGGGTGGGGGCGGGAAGCGAGGGCATCACACAATACATTCAACTGAACCTGACATCTGAAAGGAGCCAAATGCTCTAAAGGTTTGTTCTGGAATCTCTAAGGATGGCTATCATTTAAGAATGAATATTTCTATTTAATATGGAGAAAATCAAGTATATCTTATCCTCTAACAACAGGAAGAAAAAGTTTGACTATCTTCAAATACCATAAAGGACACAGATAACCCTGCCTACTTAGACTGTCAATCTGCAAGCACACACCAGCGATGGCCCTGAATTTAGAACTGTGTCATGGAAAACACAAATGATAATCCTGTGCTTATGACCCACAGACAGATAAAGTTTACTCTGGTTCTGGATCTTCTGTGATTAAAATTACTTTACATTGTACTAGTAGGAGCTACATACAAGTCCTTTTTACATCTCCATGTAAAAGAGAGAAGGTTTAATGATTATGCAGCTTTATCTTTTACTACCAAGTCATTCCTTTGGTATGAGTAATTTGAATTATCAAACTATATGGATCAAACGAATTGCCAAATTACCGCTTTATCCTACAATTAAAATTTTCTTCAAAAAAATAAAAGAATGTTCCCAAAAGGCAGAGGATGACTTTGTTGTTTTATCCCTTTCTTCATATCTGCTTCTTCCTTCTTCCTCCTCCTCCTCTTCCTCTTCTTCAACATTACCTATCATGACATAGTACCAATTTTTGGAAGTGGATGAGATTTCTTGAATTGTGTTTATTTAAAAGAAACAGTATTTCTAGTTGGACTGGGGTTTGGAGGGTCAGTCCAGGGTGCTTCTGATCCCAAGCTGTTCAGTGGTTGTGGTTTGCCGCTTGGGCATGTTTGGCTTTTTTTCTTGTTTGTTTGTTTAGAGACCACTAGTGAGTGAGTACATCCCCTGCTTATCTCTCTGAGTTTGTGATACTTCGCTCAGGAGGATATTCTCCAAATCCATCCATTTGCCTGCGAATTTTAGGATATCATTTTTTCTTAC